>JAVKPL010012859.1:0-66273 GCA_032173675.1 Gastrolobium villosum | reverse complement strand
TTGCTGGTATTGAATCAAGATCCCTTTAACACTACATCTGATTTTCTTAAATAAATGAAAAAATAAATTATGAGTTTTCTGCTTCTATTTCATTTCACCTTTGAACATCTGATACTAAAATCCAAAAATCTAAATGTATACTCCCCAATTACAAACTAGTTATTTGATAAATACACGGTGAGCATGTTATTCATTCATTTATTTCATAATAGGAGCATGAGCGCCATTTTAGCTGGGGTGGTGCTTATAACCTAGGAAGCACAAACACTTATAAAAATAGGAACAGTCGGGTCCGACACGCTCCGACACGGCGACACGCTTCGACACGGTGTCAGACACGCGGTTGACTTTTTTTGACACGTTGACCATTTCGACACGCGAATTTGACTGTGTCCAACACGGTCAAATGACATTTTCGTAATTTTTTTTTTTAAAAGAAAAAAATTAAAATATATTAATAAAACTTCCACCTGATCATATCAATTTTATTTTTGTCTTTTTTCCCCTTAAGTAGATAAGAGATCATCTCAACATCATTGTTGTCAATTCCTATTACGCTCTTGTTGTATCTCATTCTCTCTGATCTCTCTCTAATATGATTTGTTCTCTCTATCTGATATTATATCTCTCTCATCCCAATTTTTATTTTTTTTATTAAAGCTTCCATCTTTATAACGCGTTGATGGGTATTATTAATTTAGTTTCATTTTTTTGTTAAATAATTAAATATTAAATGAAATATACACTATATAAATTAAAAATATTATTTAATACTAAAACGTGTCCCAACATGTCGAAATCCATACTTTTTTTAGGATTGACGTGTCAGAGTGTCATATCGTGTCACGTGTCGCGTGTCGTATCAGTACTACATAGCTTATAACACTACTCTTTATATAGTGCATACATTTACTCTTGAACTGAATGAGGCTTCTAGATGAAGAAAGATCTTATCATTGTTATTTATTTATTTTACCTTATGTTCGGTACTTTCAGCACATACTTAAGTCTATTGAACAATCTTCCCCTTTCTCCAATTTCCTGCGGCAACCACAAAATAAGATAATGTTGACTTCAGTTCGAGTTCTGCAACTAAGAATCAAACAGGAGCGGCATTGATCCAATAAAAGAAAAAGTAACTCATGGTCTTTCCCACCCGAACAAACTTTACAGCCCATTCATTAAAAATTGCAAATCTTGGTCTCATATTTATATGCATTCATATTCGACTCTCTTTTTTAATGACACCCACTGACAAACTTTACAACTGGCCATGCATTTAAATGATGCTAATATTGGTCTCATATTTATAGGGTTTTAGGAGAATTGAAATCTCATGTTGTAGAGATAAAAAGCATGTGGACCATGTGTTAGAAAAAATTATATGTAGGACCCATATCAGCACGGAAATCGGAGAGTGTGTAGGAAAATTGTAATTCTCATGTTGAATGAGAATTATAAAACTCATATTTATATCCATTCATTTTTGTCAGACATGCTCTCAAACGATGCTAAAGAATGTCAATTTAGAAGTAATAAAGTCAGTTCAAAAGGTCGATCTCTTGCAAAGAACCAGAGAGTTGCAGCCTCTTTGACCGATTCAGAATCCTCTCTAATATCTTCTTATTCTTTTTTGGTAGATACTCAAATGTCTTCAAAAAGTAGAGATGACTTCAACACTTAGGGTTTGTTTGTATGGGTTTTGGCTCTCTTTTTTTTAAAAACTATTTTGTAAAATAGTTTATAAAAACTGGTTTTTAGAACAAAAGAATAAACAAATATATTTGGTAAATTTATTTTGAGAAATATATTTCAAAATTATGTTCTTAAAGTAAAAAAAAAAAAAAAAAAAAAAAAAAAAACTGTTTGATTGATAATTGTTTTCTTTTTGGCTTCATTTTATAATTTCTTTAATCGGATGTAAAAATTTAATATATATTTTTATAAAATTTTTAATACGAAAATAAATCATATTACAAAATTTTCTCAAGACTAAAGTGAATCATATTCCAAATTCTAAAACAGTGAATTAAATTTTAATTATTATTTTAGATTTGTTTTTAGCCGAATGAAAAAGTCAAGCTGGTATCCTCATAAGTTTCAATTATTTGTCCTTCTTTAAGAATATATTTAGTGAACTGAGAATCAAATTCAGGTTCTTTCCCAATCTAATGAGTCTATATCACCAACTGAACTACACTCATTGGATAGAATTATTATTTTTGTAAAGAACCTTGGGATACACCACCCCAAAAGCTAGCTCAAAGGGTGGGAGTATTCCAAGGTTCTCTACATGGTATAAGAGTCTCGCCGCCCCCCACTTTCTCTTGTGGAGTTTCTTAGCACAGGTAGGATGGGCTTGTTGCATTGTCCACTCTTCAAATCCAATGGGCTCTTGTGTGAGGGGGCGTGTTGAGATATATAGTCCCACATTGGTTATATGTGCAACTAATGTGGAATTTATAACGCCTTGACCACTCTCACCCTTTGAGCTAGTTTTTGGGTGGTGTATCGCATGATTCTTTACAATTTTAATCCTTCAAAGACATGAATATATCTTACCTTGAAACAGAGAATGGCATTCATGAAATGACGTGTGTTTAATATGCTAATAATCAACACTTATAATATTCATTCTTTAAAGTTATCACTGATTTATGGAAGGAAATAAAATTATGTTCTAAAGCTCAGAATATCGACTAACCGTATATTCCCTTGAGGGATACAAACAAAATTCAGCATAAGGTAGAAGTTCTCGATCTTTGGGAGCATATTTAGAAAGCCTCACACTACTTTCTCTTGATCTCTGAATTTCTCCTGTTCTATGGGAGCAAGGGATTAGTCAAGCGATGTGGCAAACAAGCCCACCAGGAAGTGGGGTCAGAAAATAAATTATTGATGGCAAAAGTAAACGAAGTGGCAAACAAGCCCACCACGAAGTGGGGTCAGAAAATTAAAAGAATTAGCAATAAGACAATCACTTTAATAAAAAAAGAGTAAAAAATAAAGGCAAGGCTGCATCTACTTCTAACAATTATACTCTAATCATAATCATATAAAAAAGGAAAAATAAAAATAAAAATACAGAAAAAAAGGAAAACTAATTTTGAGGGATATAAACTTGGAATAAATGGCAAGCAAGGCCTCAGTAAATGGATTTAAAAGAAAAATAAATAAATTGGAAAGCAGATAAATTAAAAACATCAGCCTTCATTCTTATTAGTGATATAAAGGAAGATATAAATAAACCAGATTTCGAGTCAAAGTGTTTGAATTGTGCAGTTTACCCCAATCTGTGTGCTGGATGCATTCAAAAGTTTGCCTCAATTATTATGCAGTGTCCTTCCTCTCCCTGCATTTCAACCGGATGCATCATCTCTACGTATCCTGACACTTTTTGAATATGAAACCAATCTTTTCAAATTTGCAATAATACGACTTCATTTTAATTATTTGAATCGAGTGAACATTATGAAAATAACATTAATCTTGTTTAATTTTCAGGTTAAAATAACGCTAATGTGAAATGAGAATTAATTATCAACACTAACATTTTGAACCGTATTTTCACTTCCTGTTTCTGATCATGTTCTAAACCAACAAAGAGCTTTTGCCAGGTTCATACACATCATTATATGGATATTGCATATCTAGTTGGCCACTTAATTAAATTCAATAGTAGATCTAAGGCTTTAAACTCTAGTGAAACTCAAATCAAGCATAGACACCACATGAACAAATGATCATGTAATACATGAGGAGTGCAGAGAAAATGGGAAAGAATTTAGAGATAGAGAAATTGAAAAAGCAAACAGAACAAATTAAAGGGAAGCATGTAATTATTTGACCTCATTTTGGGGACATAGTTGAGTCTGTTGAGCAGATTTTCTCCTTCCTTATTCTCCAGCAGCGAGCAGCGCTCTGTTCAATGTCTAAAACTAAAACCATTCATTTGCAAGTCTTGCGCTTCTTCTTCTTCTTCTTATTTTGATTACTTCCATACGACACACTTTACAGCTCTACATTAATTTAAAATTGACTAACAATAGTGTTTTACTCGCACAATGACAAACTTTACACTTGCAAGTCTTGGTCATCTTTCCTTTTTTTCTTTTTTTTTTTAATCTAAAATCTACCGCACTTACAAACTTGATAACTGGCCATTTACAAAAAGAATTCTGCTTAATTTGTAAAATATCTTTCGGTTGCTCAACAATTATCACACGATTCATTTTAATTTTTTAGAAAAAAATTAATTTATGGTTCTTTTAAAATTTAAAATAAATTCATATTAATTCTTTTGAGGGTTTAATATAAATTTTCTTTGAACTCCAGAATAATAAGGATTTCGACTATTTTGAATTATAGAAGAAAAAGAAGTCAATTTTTTACAAAATAAAATAAAATAAAATGGATTAATAATTTTGGGAAAATATTTTCTCATATTACATAAGAATACAATTCTCATGTTGTGATCCTTCGATATGCGTGCAAAACTTTTCTTTTCTTTTTCTCATTTTAATAAATGTCGGTCCACCATTAGTTGAGTCATAACATGAGAATTCAATTCTCATGTAATATAAGAAAATCAAACCCCAATAATTTTTATTTGAAGATTTAAAAAATACATTACTCATCTTTTAATTTATTATTTCAAAGAGTAATGTCTGATATTTGTTAATTTTTTAATTTTTTTTTTTTAATATTTCTCATACACCACACAAACTTGCAAGTCTTGGTCTTCTTTTTTTAATATCCGCATCCGTACTGTTTGCTAAGACGACGACCCCTCCACACACCCCAAATCCGTACTGTTTTTGCTCTAATCTCACCCCCCTCGAGTTCAACCCACGCGCAGAACTAGAATGCGTGTCGTACTATCGTTGGTGGGGCGTGAGAAGCAAGCCAATGGATGCGGTGGGATAGCATTAAAAAAGAGAGCTGTGTTACTGGTGGCAACTGGCAAGACATAAGAAAAAGTGAAGCCAACCTTTCAAAAAAAGAAAAGAAGGAAAGTGAAGACTTTGTCGAAATGAGTGAATGGCTTTTGTTTTGTGGTGATAGCTACGTCACAGCTTGGGCCAGTTAAAATATTTTAGGATTTATCATCTATCATTTAACATGACCATAAAAACTTTCCTACACTCACAACATTTTGTGGGGCCCGTAGCAAAAAAAAAACACTCTGCCACGCAAAACGAATCTCTATAACATAACACAATCATTTTTCCTACAACATAACTCTTATAAAACCCAATATTTTAAGCAGAAGTGATAGTCGAAATTTGCCAGTAAATGCGGGGGAGCTGACTTTTTCAACTCGCCAATCCATTTACCTCGATTGCGGAATCCTCTTTAAAGTCTCCAGGGTTGGGAATTTTTTAACGTGTTTGATGACCACCGTGGTCCTTTTATTCAAAATTTAACACCTGTGTTAAATTTATTTTTTATTTTTTTTCTCTCCTCTCTTCTCAAGTGTTTCTCTCTTTCTCTTACCTCAGTTTCACCTAATTTTTTAAACTCTTGGTGCACAATAACTTCACTCCCAGAGTTGGTCATTGTTCCTGTAACTCCCGGCCGCTTCAAGAATTAATGATTATCCCCATTTATTAACACAAGACTTCTCAGTGTATTTTTTCTTCACTCGCACGCTTCCTGGGAAAACTTCCCAGAAGTTCACTCATCCCAGAATTACTCCAAGTCAAGCACGCTTAACCCCATCTCGGAATTACTCCAAGTCAAGCACGCTTAACCCCATCACGGAATTACTTCAAGTCAAGCACGCTTAACTGTGCAGTTCTTCTGTCCCGGGCTACCGAAAAGCAGATGCATCTTGTTAGTATAGGTAGTACCAATTAATTCTTATAAGCTATCTCAAACTGTGTAGTCTCATACCTGCACAGTCTTTGGAACCTTTCTCTTTCGGGTGTCGATTCGATTCATTCATACATGTATCCCCCGCCGGAAGCCTGTCAGGAGCCGCTCCTTGTCCATGCCATTTCGCACCGGAGATCACTCCCTGCCCTCGTCAGTGTGCTCGGGATGTTACATGTCCACCAGCTTCCGCCTGGTTCGTCTCGAACCATACTGTACTGGAAGAGAGACTGGCTTTGATACCACTTGTAACGTCCGGCCGCTTCAAGAATTAATGACTATCCCCACACAGTCACACAAAATTTTTCAGTGTGCTTTTTTCCCACTCGCACACTTCTTGGGAAAACTTCCCAAGAGGTCACCATCCCAGAATTGCCCCAAGTCATGGAGTTCTTCTGTTCCGCGCTACCGAAAAGCAGATGCATCTTGTTAGTATAGGTAGTACCAATTAATTCTTATAAACTGACTTGGTAAGACGTGTCTTACCGTCTTCGTCAACTGATCCAAATCGATTCAAATGCTGTGACCGAACCGAAAAATCAAAAAATGAATAAACTGAAAACCGAAAAATCAAAAACCGAAAAAAATTACAAATTTTAATTGGATTTGATCGGTTTTTGGATCGGTTCTTGTAACCCCCAGCCGCTTCAAGAATCAATGACTATCTCCACATACTAACACGAGATTTTTCAGTGTGCTTTTTCCTCACTCGCACACTTCATGGGAAAACTTCCCAGGAGGTCACCCATCCCAAAATTGCTCCAATACAACATATAACAATGTTGAAATACTAGAAAAATTAGTCTAATAGTAGGCAGAGCCTCTAGAACTGTGCCTCTCATTGCTCCACTTGATGCTTAAACTGTAGAGTCAAAATGCATTTTTCTTCTTAAACTGATCCTAATTATCTCTTTGAGGCAAATCAGAATCCCCGGTATCCCCACGGGTTCGACTCTTTGAGCCGCCTATGGGACTAATATTCGGATGCGAGTCCAAGGATTACGGTACTTATACCTCTCCCTAGATGGTGGGATTCAAATCAAGGTCCTCTCCCATCACTCAGTCCCCATGCTACCAACTAAGCCACCGCACTTGCCTTGTGAAAATGCATTTTGACTCCAATATATTCATTCCTCATTCCAGCATTAACTTGTTATAGTGTCTGTTCTGCAAGATATTATTTGCAACGCTTGGAAAACAATTTCATGCAAGTATTCATTACATCTTTTGGCACCTTTTTTTTTATTTTTTTTTTGTAAAAAAATTCCTTGCTGAATGCTGGAAACCAAGGCAGTACAGTTTCCTCACCGTAGGTGCATATCGACACTTAAACCATTAAAGGTGATAAGAAGACAGTTTATGTAATCGGTAATCCATTTTCTTCATTGTGAATTTTTCACTAATTATGTTTCTATTTTTTAAAGGCATTTTTGTGTTGGTTTTTGACTAATCCATTTGCGTTTGATGATGCAGTTACATTACATGTAATGAACTGCCACTAGAGTTTCAATTTTTCTTATGAGTAGTATATTGAGAAATATACGATTAGTGTAGTTGGTAAAATTATTCAATTCAATAAACAGATTGTAAAAAATATTAAACTTTTGCAATTTAGAGACTTAAATTATTTGAATTTGGTCATGTTTTGGAAGTATCTTTTATATTTTAACTCATTCATCTCTTTTGGCAGTGCAATGTATGCATTCATAGAAAAAAATAAAAGAAAAATACACATAGGATTCTAATGTAACAAAAGCAATTAAAGCATTTCACACCATAATAACTGCCAACTGAAGGAGCAATACTCATAAAATAGAGACAACTTACATCCTAGTAGCACATAAACGACTTATGATATTTTTTCACCCTTTTCATATAAAAATAACAGAAACCGGCACAATATATTAGAAAATTGGCAACTAGAAAAGAATCAATCTCTCACAACAAATATCAATGAGCTCAAAACAGAGACAAAATAAAAACAACACCAGCTATAATTAGTATTCATCAACAAGGAAACGAAATTCTATAAGGCACCTCAGCAACAAGTTGAAATGAGACATTCTTATAACTCTTGCATATTGAAACCTTGAACTAGACAACAAACAAAAGATTCTGGCTCTTGAGCTTACTAGAAGAATTGGCTTATTAATGACCATAAAAACAAGAAACAAAGTTAGAAGCAAAGAGGTAGAAACAGAAAACACGTTATTTCAATCCTTTGTTCAAATTCATCTTAAAAACAGAGAAACTTTCCGAAGAAAGAAATATTCAGAGATTAAGTTATAATACAAAATCTGGCAATGAAGAAATACAAAAATATAACAAAGTTTAATAGCCAATAGGAGCGCTCAAAGCAGCCCTGGCTTCTGAAACTAGTTCCTCTTGCTGAATGATACTCTCCAAAACAGCTTCAGAGGACGCCAATTGATACTTAAGATCCTCCACATGTTGAGTCAAAATACGCTTTGAGTCCAATAACTTTTGAAGTGCATCCTGGGAGACTTGTATACCAGGAAACAAGGCGCGTCTCTCAACATCATCCAACCAATCCTTATCAAAACCACATTTGCGTACATCTTTTAATAACTCCACAAAATCAGAGTTGCTTGACTCTAACACATCCTTCACACTATGGATTTGGAGGAATTTTAGTAGTTCAGCCAGACTATTGTAAGCATAACCCTTGTATCTGTTACTAAGTGTTATGTCGTTTAAACGAACAGAAGGATGCTTCACAAGAAAATCAATCAACAAAGAAACATTCTCCGAAGCCAAATGCTTGTTGGAGACCAATTGTTCAAGCTCCCTTGTGACAAGAGAAACAAAATTTAAATCCTCCACGAACCGAGAAGAGTTCCCTGGAATTGAAGAAAGAGTCATTAAGTATCCTGAGCTCAAAAAAAATGAAAATAAAATGTAAAAAGAAGAGCAGAAAATACCTTCAAATGGCACTGAAGGAGACTTGGATGCAATAGCAGAGGGCTTAGATTCAGAAACTCCAACTTCATCAGGGTTACAAATATGTTCCTCAATAATTGAGCTTATTTTCATGGAAGCATCATCATTTAAAGAAACTAAACAAAATACGAGACAGAAAAGAGTTCAAAATCAAAAGTGCGACCACTTAACAAAAGAAAAAAAGAAGATGCAAGAGTTTTTACCAAGAGCATGAGTGTTAGTAAGGGAAACCTCAAACTCAGAAGTTTCCTGGGAGTCTCTGACATCAACATCTTTGGTGGTTGGAGGCTCTGTAGTGACACCTGAAAAAGAAGGTGTGGCTATTTGGCCATCACCATCTTCCTACACAGATTCAAATAAACAAACGATATTATCAGAAAACAAAAGAATTAAGATATAGGGTCAGCCTCACTGTATTCAACAATACATGTTTCAGTTTGGATGAGTCTGATTTGACTATTGGAAGGATAAGAAGAAAAGAATAAGAAAACAAAAGAATTAGTGTTTAAGCCTTAACATTTACTAAGAAACAATCTTTCCCCCCTCTATCCAACTTTGGATATAGGTGTAAGCAGTAGCAGTAAATTATGTGTGTGATAATGGCATAATCAAACAATTTAGCTCTCTAGTCCAAGTGTTCAGCACCTCAATTTCTTCTTGTTCTATCAAAATTGGATCAAACCTGGATCCTTTTTAATCCATTCCCGTGGTGCAATTAATGAATGCTCAGCGTTACATTTAAGCAAAGGAACATATTTGAATGCTCAATTCCGTATAACAAGCTTACCGGTTGATATGTATTATGCTCAGTAGTAACTAATGGGCCTGCTAATGAACTAACTGATTCTGAGTGAGTTGATGATGTTATTGTCTTAGCATTTGCTGATGTTGTTACTTCTTCAACACTTCTCTTAATACTCTGCGCAAAATCAAAAACAATGCTTTATGTTTGGAACATGCTTCCTTTGAAAAAGATAATAAGCATAGTAGTGGAATGCCTTCTCTAGAGGAGCAAGTAATGGTCCTAGTGATGTGTTCCTTGTTTCTGAATCAGTGGACATAGTTGCTGTTACAGTTTTCTCTGAGGTAGAATCCTTTTGAATGCTTTGATCTTCTGTTTCTTTGAGAAACTGTATAGTATAAAAATGTTAATAAATTGCAATATATTTCTAAGAAGTACTATTCATATTAATTTAATGTCATTTTTTTTTGGCATTATATACATGGTCAGGTGGTATGGCATTATTTCCCTGAAGAGTTTTAAAGGTAACATCAGTTTCTCCAAGTGGCTGTTGTTGCTTCATCAAACATGGTTCTCCCATTGACTGTTCATCCACCAACTCCTATAATGAGTGCAAAAGTATTATTAGTCATGGGCCATTAGTTTCCACCAAAAATAAGACCACCACCTTATAGTAGACTTACATGTGAATGTGCTTCATGTAGAGGGATATTCGAGGAGCTTGGACGTGACCTTCTAATTAGTTCTGAATCTGTTGATGAAATTGCTATTGATGGTATCTCTAAACAAGAAACTTTTTCAACAAATTCTAGCTCGGCCTCTAATGCATATGAAGAAGTCAACTGTCGTAGCGCTTCCTTGGAAAAGCTATCCATTCCAAGTTCTGCAATATATAACTCCTTTAGCCAGTAACTCGTAAGAATTGTAAAAAATAAAAAAGAAATAAAAAATAAAAAATTGTACTTTCGATTGTAAATCATCATTTTCAGGTTTAAAGGTTTAAAATTATCTATCTGTTTTTACTTAATAACTAAATCTTTGCAAAGTGTTATGTTTTATATTATATTAGAGCTTTCATCATGTAAACTAGCACTTTGAGAATTTCAACAGTTCATGAATTTAATGTTTATTTTGTCATGAGATAAAATTATCTTATCTAATGCAAAATGATATCATTTTGGATTTTGGAAAGAAATAAAAATAAAGGGTATTTCAAAAATGTTGATTCTCTATTATAATATGAATTTTTCAAAATGTCGTGTATTTTTATTCGAGAGATATTATACTTACAATCTATTTTTTATTTTTTGGTAAGCACTTACAATCTATTTTTTCTTACAACCACTTACACCTATTTTTCAATAGTTAGATCAAAATCAAATCAACGGTTATAAAATAATATCAAGTAAGAGCCGTTAATTTTATAATAGCCCAATATAATTATTTAGCAAAATACATGTGATTAGATAATTAAGCATGTGATTGTGAGTAAAAATAAGTAAATTCCCTAACAAAATTAGTTGGGTCACTTTTGAGGTAAAAAACGTACTCAGTAAAGATTAAGGGTATAAATGAGTGTAGACAAAAGTACCCAAAATATAAAAATGAAAGTGAAAATATTCTAGACTTTTGGGTAAAGTTTGGTAATTAATGGAATTGAATAGATAGATGAACCAATACTCACTTAACCTATGTTAAGTGGCAAGCCACTTAAAGAACCAAAGAAAACCCTCCCCAACCCGCGCAGGAACAGAGAAAGAAGAAGAAAAGAAGAGAGGAAAAAAAAGAGGGAGAAGAGAGGAAGGAAAGGGGGAAACCCTAAAGGAGGCAATCCTTGATCATTTTGAGTGATTCCAAAGCCTAAACCACTCCAAATCTTCTCCACTTTCATAATCCTAGCTTGGTTCTTAGTGGGCAGTGTTGTGGTGTGAGATTTATTTCTCCTAAATTTTGACCCATAGGAGAAAATGAGAGATTTGTTGGCTTCTACCTCCATGGAAGCTTGAGGAGTGACCAATCCTTGGTTATGCAACCATTGGTGGTAAGATTCTACTCCTTGAACTCTATTTTCATGGAAAATGCATGATTAGGGAGATGATGAATAGTGTTTAGGGTTTGTGATTATGTGAGTGAATTGGCTATGTTCTAGGGAGACTGAGGCCTAGTATATGTTGAGAAAAATGCTAGGAATGACGTTTAATCGGTAAAAATGAGATTAGTTAGTCATATGATTTTGTTCTGAAAATTACAAGATTATGCACTTGACTATGGTTTGGCTTTTTTTGTGATCAATGGTTTGGTTTGGTGATTATTGATTATGTCCATGTGATGCTTAGGATTGAGGCATTTGGACCAACCGTGAGTGATCGACCATTGGGACAAGCCATGGAACTTGATTAGCTCAAATTGGGAATAGGTGTTAATAGCAAAGGTTGAACGGAAGCTTTGAGGTAAGCCTTCGGACCTTAGGTGTAATTCCCTTTATTGTTCCACCAAGCCCTGAACGGGTAATTGTTGTGTTGATGTATATAAATGCAATGAAATAGTGTAATGCTTTGTTATACGTATGTGCATGCTTTGGTGAGACATAGGATGATGTTTTCCTATGTTGGTATGTTGCATGACGATGCGTAAATCATACTTGGTAGTTTAGCTGGCTAGTAGGACTATTTGCATCTGAGTATCCTTAGGACAGCTCGAGAGCTCGAGGGATTTCTCCTGGAGATGTGTACACTTGCATGGATATGTATTTACTGCATTATTGTTATTGATATTACACTGTTATTGAACTATGGGGTGAAGAGATGCTCCAAGGACCCCTGGTTTACTGGATATATTCGTATATCTCACCATGTGTTGTTGGGGACCTCCTTTCAGGCAAGGATGCTGTAGGAGCCTCTGATGGTAAGTGGCCATATTTGAAGTAATTGATGTATGAAGATCTAGTATCATTGGAATTAGCATGCCATTTTGTAGTTCCTATGTATAGGATTGTTAAATGAAAGTCATTTGTCATATGCATGTTATGTTTTAATTGGATGGACTTAGCCTATGCTCATCCCCTTTGGTGTCTCTTTTGTTGATAGGAGCCAAGGAGTTGATCATAGTGTTTTGTAGCTAAGTCTCATGCTTTGTAATTGAGACTTGTAAACATGATGTAATGATATGATGGAAAGACATTGAAACAATTTGATGCATATGTATAGATTATATTCATGTATTAAAGTTGTGGCATGTTGATTAGGTGTTGAAAAAGGGGCTGGATTGATTTCCCCTTAACTGAGAAAGAAAAAGAGGGAGTGCTGATTTTTTCTGTCAGTGCGCTAAAGCGCCCAGGAGTGCGCTTTAGCGCCCTACTGCCCCTTTGAGAGCCAATGCTCTCTGCCTCCGTGGGCTTCAGCGCCCGGCTAGGGCGTTTTAGCGCCCGGATGCGCGCTTTAGCACCCTTAACTGCTAAAAAATGAGTTTCTCTATGCTAGTGGGTGCTTTAGCGCCCGATAGCGCACTTTAGCGCGCGGCTATGTCCACATAAACATGTGTGGTTCTAAATGGTCATAACTTGAGCTACAGAGCTCTAGATGAGGCGCGGTTTGAAACCACGCGATGCTAAAATATAGAGGAAAACATTTAACCACCCTTGGTCTAATGAAATGAGTGTATGGTATTAAGCTTAAATTATTTTATTCCGCAATGTAATATAGTTATGGTCACGCAATTGGGTAATTTAAATTCGGCTTGTTTTAAAAGAAAAATTTAACCGGATTTTAATTGAACCAATGTGATTGTAACTGCGCTTAATATCATAAGTCGATGTTAACAAACCGGTTCTAGAACGGGGTGTTATAAATTTGATATTGATCAAATGATAAAAAAAATTATTGTAAAAGAAAATATCATTATTCTTTTTTTATATATCACAAAACGAGGTGTGTTGCAAGAGATGTCTTTTAACACAGAGGATAAATACTTTTCCATTGTTTATATACATCAATGAAACTGTTTAAATGTTTAAAAATGTTACAAGATACATAAATGCACGATAAAGAAAGATTAATAACCTTATTGTATCTATATCAACAAATTACTTCTTTTAATTGTTGAAGAGAAACTATGTATATGTTTATCTCTAAGTGCTTCGTTAGAAATTTGAGAAAATAGTGTGATGAGGTAACGAAAGAAAAGAAAACAGATGTAAGAGCCTTTACCTGGAGCATGAGTCTTAGTAAGGGCAACCACCAATTGAGAAGTTTCCTGAGAGTCTCCCACTTCAAAATCTTCGGTGGTAGTGACACCTGATAAAGAAGGAACGGATATTTGACCATTGTCGTCTTCCTACACAGATTCAAATAAACATCACTGTATTTGTCAGTATATATATATATATATATATATATATATATATATATATATATATATATATATATATATATATATATATATATATATATATATATATCAGTTTGGATGAGTCTGATTTCACTATGGAAAGAATAAATAAAACAAAATAACTGGTAGTTAGTCTCAACACTTACTAAACAACTTTGGATACAGAAGTAAGCAATAGCAGTAGATTATAGGTGTGATAATGATAATGTTTAGTCTCAATTTCTTATTGTTCAATCAAAATTGGATCAAACCTGGAGTCTTTTAAATCTAGTCCCGTGGTGCAATTAATGAATCAAAAACATTGCAGCATTACATTTAGGGAGAGGAACATATTTGAATGCTCAGTTCCATATAACAAGCTTACCCGTGGATATGTATTATGCTCGGAAGAAACTAATGGGTCTGCTAATGAACTAACTGATTCTGATTGAGTTGATGATGTTATTGTCTTAGCATCCACTGATGTTGTTACTTCTTCAACACTTCTCTTAATACTCTGCACAGAATCAAAATCAATATTTTATGATTGGATTATGCTTCCATTGAAAAAGATAATAAAGCATAACAGGGGACTGCCTTTTCTGGAGGAGCAAGTAATGGTCCTAGTGATGTGCTCCTTGTTTCTGAATCAGTGGAAGGAGTTGCTGTTACAGTTTTCTCTGATGTAGAATCCTTTTGAATGGTTTGATCTTCTGTTTCTTTGAGAAACTGTAGAACATAGAAGTGAAAATAAGTTGCAATATATTTCTAAGAAGTATATGGAAATATTATTATTCATATTCATTTCCTGTTATATTTATGGGCATGATGTGGTATTACATTATTTCCCTGAAGTGTTTTAAAGGTAATCTCAGTTTCTCCAAGTGTCTGTTTTTGGTTCATCAAACATGGTTGTACCATATTTTGTTCATCCACCAAATCCTGTAAAGAGGCATAATTATTAGTGAAGAACCATAAATTAGTTTCCTGCAATAATAATAATAAGACCTTGAAGTGGACTCACATGTGAATGTGCTTCATGTAGAGGGATATCCAATGGACTTGGACATGGACATGGCCTTATGATTAGTTCTGAATGTGTTGGTGAAATAGCTATTGATGGAATCTCTAAACCAGCAACTTTTTCAACAAATTCATGTTCTGCCTCAAGTGACTGTTTGGTTTTTGTCTCCACAGAAATGAACTCATTCGGCTCACTGTCATCTTCTTCTTGATCAGAGTCGTCTTCAGTGATGGATATTGAATATCTAGTTGGCCACTTAATTAAATTCAATAGTAGATCTAAGGCTTTAAACTCTGGTGAAACTCAAATCAAGCATGGACACCACATGAACAAATGATCATGTAATACATGAGGAGTGCAGAGAAAATGAAAGAATTTAGAGATAGAGAAATTGAAAAAGCAAACAGAATAAATTAAAGGGAAGCATGTAATTATTTTACCTCATTTTGGGGACATAGTTGAGTCTGTTGAGCAGCTTTTCTCCCTCCTTATTCTCCAGCAGCGAGCAGCGATCTGTTCAATGTCTACAACTAAAACCATTCATTTGCAAGTCTTGCGCTTCTTCTTCTTCTTTTTATTTTGATTACTTCCATACGACACACTTTACAGCTGTACATTAATTTAAGAGTAAACATTTTTTTTTTCACGAAATCCTTTTTTTAGTAGCTCATAATACAAAAGGATTAAATTGGTCCCTAAAATGATAAAAAAAATTAAGGAATATTTATTATAATTGACCGAATTGGGCCCTAAAATTGATAGAAGGATTAATTTGACCATTTTTTCATAATTTTAAGAACCAATTTAATCCTTTTTTATTGTCACACGACAAAAAAAGTGTTTAGGCCTAATTTAAAATTGACTAAAAATAGTGTTTTACTCACACAATGACAAACTTTACACTTGCAAGTCTTGGTCATCTTTCCTTTTTTTTTTTTTTATCTTAAATCCACCGCACTTACAAGTTACAAACTTGATAACAGGTCATTTACAAAAAGAATTCTGCTTAAAAGTAAATTTCTCGCATTCTTAACATCCATCACAGGATTCATTTTAATTTTTTAGAAGAAAAAAAATTGATTTGTGATTTTTTTTAAAATTTAAAATAGACACATATTAATTTTTTTAAGTGATTAACATTAATCTTTTTTAAATTTAAGAGAAATAATTATTTTAACTATTTGAATTTCAGAAAAATCACAAATTAATTTTTTTTCTAAAAAATTAAAATGAACTATAATTTCTGTTGGGACCTAAAAAGTACTTTATTCATTTTTTATTTATTATTTCAAATGTAATATATGATATTTGTTATTTTTAAAATTTATATTTTAAATATTTCTTCACACACCAGACAAAGTTGCAAGTCTTGGTCTTCTTTTTTTAATATCCGCATCCGTACTGTTTGCTAAGAGGACCCCACCCCCTCCATTCCGTACTGTTTTTGCTCTAATCTCACCCGTTCGAGTTCAATCAACGCGCAGAACTGGAACGAGTATCGATCGTACTATCGTTGGTGGGAGAACATCTTCCATACATCTATAGTAGGTAACTCTTCAATTGAATAACTGATATTTGGATAAAAAAATATTTCTCTCTCTTATGTGTACAAATATCACACACATTTATGTATTTCTATTGGCTGGTAGCACCAAATAAATGGTACTACAGTAGTATATTAGATATTTCCCGTTGGTGGGCGTGAGGAGCAAGCCAACGGAATGCGGTGGGATAGCATTAAAAAAAGAGAGCTGTGTTACTGGTAACTGGGGAAATATTTAGCATTGACATTGGATTTTTTTTCTCCCTCTCACATCATTAATCTTTTCTTTTACTTTTTATTCCTATTATTTTTTCTCTTTTCTAATTTTACTTTCTTATTCATATTGAGAGACTACCTAAAAAAATGGTAATCCCGGGATCCACGATAAAGAATAAAGTCATTCACTCATTTCCATGTGCCCCTCACAAATTGAACAATCGCAGTGCTCGACGCATCTTCGTTGGTTACTCAGAACACCACCATGCCTACAAATGCTTCAACCCAGCCACCATGCTATATATCTAGCTCCTGCCACGTCATCTTTATCATTCAAAGATATTGAGATATATAGTCTCACATTGATTGGATGAACAACTAATGTGGAATTCGTAAGACCTTTGGCACTCCCACCATTTAAGCTAGCTTTTGAGGTGGTATATCCTAAAGTTCTTTACATGGTATCAGAGCCTCTCTTCAAGCCCAATGGGCTCTCGTGTGAGGGGGCATGTTGAGATATATAGTTTCACATTAATTGGATGAACAACTAATGTGGAGTTCATAAGGCCTTGGGCACTCCCACCATTTGAGCTAACTTTTGGGGTGTGTATCCCAAAATTCTTTACAATTTGAAAAAGGTATTTGAAATAATATTGAATTGTGAATAAAAACTAATTACAAATAATTAGTTAGAATCCTTCTAGAGGATTCTAACTAATTATAAATAAATAAAAAATTAATTCTAATATTTACAATACTTCCCCTCAAGCTGAGGAATAGATATTTATCATTCTTAGTTTGCTAGTAAGTTCTTGAGATCTTTCTGAAGGAAGTCTCTTTGTCAATAGATCAGCTAATTGGCGCCCAGTGGGAATATATGGAGTGATAATTAGCCCACTATCAAGATTCTCTTTGATGAAATGACGGTCGACCTCAATATGTTTAGTCCGATCATGTTGAACTGGATTGTGAGCTATACAAATAGCGGACTTATTATCACATAGCAGTTTCATAGGTCCCTCACATTTTATTTTGAGATCATCAAGTACAATTTTGAGCCACAGTAACTCACAAATGTCTTGGGCCATAGCTCGAAATTCAGCTTCTGCACTTGATCTGGCAACCACATCTTGTTTCTTACTTCTCTATGTCACCAAGTTATCGCAAAGAAACATGCAATAATCAGTGGTAAAACGACGGTCAGTAACAGATCCAGCATAATCAGCATCAGTGTAGACTTCTAAAGATAGATTGTCATCCCGTCGGAACAACAATCCTTTACTAGGAGTAGCTTTAAGATACTGAAGAATCCTCTCTACTGCCTGCATGTGTTTCTCCTTTGGATCGTGCATAAACTGACTAACAACACTAACGCATAAGCTAGGTCTGGTCTAGTATGAGTCAGATAGATTAATTTCCCAACTAGCCATTGATATTGTCCTTTATCAACTGGAAGACTCTCCTCTTCATAGCCTATCTTGTGATTCTGCTCAATAGGAGTATTAGAGGGTTTACACCCAAGCTTTCCTGCTTCTTTGAGAAGATCAAGAACATATTTCCTCTGGCTGATGAAAATTCCTTTCTTTGAATGAACTACTTCTATCCCTTGGAAATATCTCAGTTTCCCAAGGTCTTTGATTTCAAACTCAGAGACAAGCCGTGTTTGCAGAATCTGTTTCTCCACAGAATCATCTCCTGTGATAATAATATCATCAACATATACAAGGAGCACAATAAGCTTCCCGTTATGGGAGTGTTTGAAGAAAAGAGTGTGATCTCCTTGACTATGTCTGTATCATAAGGTCATCATAACCTTAGTAAACCTTCCAAACCAGGCACGAGGTGACTGCTTCAATCCATACAAGGCATTTTTTAATCTACAAACTTTATTTTCTCCCTTCACAGAATCAAAACTAGGCGGGAATTCCATGTAGACTTCTTCTAACTCACCATTGAGGAAAGCATTTTTCACATCAAATTGATTTATATCCCAATTGGAATGGGCAACAAGGGATAATAAGACTCTCACTGTATTCATCTTTGCAACTAGAGCAAAGGTTTCTTCGTAATCAATGCCATAGGTTTAAGTGTAACCTTTGGCCACTAATCGAGCCTTGTATCTTTCAAGAGTTCCATCAGAATTATATTTCATGGCATAAACCCATATGCACCCTACTGCTTTCTTTCCGTTGGGTCTATCAATAACCTCTCATGTTTTATTTTTCTCCAACGCATTCATCTCCTCTTGCATGGCTTGAGCCCAATTCCCATCTTTTAAAGCTTCATGTACTGATTTTGGGATAGAAGTAGAATCTAGTGCTGAAACAAAGCTTTTGTGCTACACAGAAAGATTAGTAGAGGAAACAAAATGGGAGATAGGGTATTGAGTACAAGCAGGACAAGAGGAACAAGATTTCTTGGAACAAGTTCGTTTTCCTTTACTTAGGGCAATAGGTGAGTCATCAGAAGCAGAAGCAATGGGTAAGTCATTAGAGATATCAGAAGAAATAGACAAATCATGAGAGGCAATAATATTAGAATCAGAAACAGGAGATTCAGAAGAAACAAGAGACTCAGAAGAAACAGGAAATTCAGGACTTACCAGTGGTTCAGACGATTGTGGTTGCTGGTGAGACAGTATGGGTTGTTTCCTCCTCTGATATATTAATTCAGGTGTCAAAATTTTCCGTATCTCAGGTGTATTTGAAGGTTCTGACACACCAGGAGCAGACAAACTGGGAAGAGAGAAGACTGATCCAGACTCAAAGAAGGAAGGGGACGAGTCTTCTGAAGAACTATTCTCCCCCTGACGATGAAGACCCAGGAAATAAGATTCGGATTCTTGAAAGGTGACATCCATAGAAACAAAAAAAAATTCGACTTGGTGGATGATAACACTTGTACCCTTTTTATAAGGGGTATAACCAAGGAAGACACACTTAAGAGCCCTAGGATCCAACTTACTCCGATGTTGTTTATGAACATGGACAAAGGCAACACATCCAAAGACTCTTGGTGGAAGGCTCTGCAATATGGGAACAGAAGGAAAGAAGGAAGTCATGGAATGAATATGACTGATATTGTTAAGGACCCGTGAAGGTAAACGGTTGATCAAAAAAGTTGCAGCTAACAATGCGTCTCCCCAATAAGAACTAGGAATTGATGTCTGGAAAAGTAGTGCTCTAGCAACTTCAAGGAGGTGACGATTTTTCCTTTCATCAACCCCGTTTTGTTGAGGGGTATCAACACATGTGAGCTCATGAATCATACCTCTGTCTGAAATGAATTGTGACAGGCGTTGGTTGACGTACTCAATACCATTATCAGATCTTAGTCTTTTAATACCCTTAACAAACAGAGTCTCAACCATGTTATGAAACCGAGTAAAAATCTCTGGTACTTCAGACTTGTCTTTCATCAAGTATATCTATGTTACCCGAGTACAATCGTCAATAAAAAAACAAATCACCTTGCACCTGAAACACTGTGCACTTTAGAAGGGCCCCAAACATCAGGATGGATGAGAGAAAAAGGTTCCCTGCTCTTAATACTGCTAGAAGGAAATGACACTCGATGGTGTTTTGCAAATTCACAAACATCACAATGAGAGGTCTCAACCGACTTATTGAGAAACAAAGAAGGGAACATAGACTTCAAAAGACTAAATGGTGGATGCCCCAGACGCTTGTGATGAAGCCAAATCATAGACTCTGCAGTAGAAGGATGACGTGTCATTAATAACTGATTTTTGCTAGCATGGTCTGGAAGGAGATGATACAACCCGTCCTGTTCATTAGCAACTCTAATTGTCTTCTTCGTGGTAAGATCCTGAATCACACAATGAGAAGGAAAAAATGTGATAGAACAATTCAAATCAGTTGTAAGTTTTTGAGTGGAGATAAGATTAGTAGAAAGCTGAGGAACATAAAGAACATTTTTAAGAAACAAGGAAGGTTGAATTTGAATGTTACCAGAACCAATAACTGATTTATGGGATCCATCAGCTACAGATATAGTATGATTACCAACAGTAGGATGATAAGAACAAAACAACTCAGTATGACAAATCATATGATCAGTTGCACCAGAATCCAAAATCCATGAGGTTTTAAAATCAGTGCAAGAAGCAAGAAGAGATATAGAACTTGTGCTCTTACCAGAGAAGATCAAAGAACTGTCATTCGCGGCCATTCTTCAATAAAAAATTAACAACCAGCGATAAAATCAACCAAACAAATTATCAAATGAAGTCCGATCAGTGAAACAATCACAGATCTAGACAGAGAACAAGGAGACGAGAAGAATGGCGGTGGTCCGACGCCAAAATAATGTCTCATGCGCTGCCACGCGCCGGTGAGACTGGCTTCATGCGCCGATGAAGAGGAGACGCGTGTGGGCGCGTGCGGTGGCCGTCCGGGATGACATTTCTGGAGCAACGTCATCCGACGAGTGCGGTTCTATCTGGGTCTGGTCGGAGTTGAAAAACCGTAGGGAAAAGGTCCAAACGCGATGAACAGATACTGTCTTGTGATGAACAGATGTTGTCTCGCGATGAACAGTAACAAAGACGATGAACATAGATCTTCTCGGTCCAAGAGGTCCCCGAAAAAAAATTCTGGTGGCGGCTGATGGCAGCGAGAGACAAAAAAAGATTTTGTAGGTGCGGAAGCAGAACCCTCAGGATCGAGAGCTCTGATACCAACTTGAAAAAGGTATTTGAAATAATATTGAATTTTGAATAGAAACTGTACAAGTGTACTCTATATATGGAATACAGAAAGACCTAATGGGTCAAGGCCAAAAAGAATAAAAAACAAACCCTAGAGACATCTAGATCCTTCTAGAGGATTTTAACTAATTACAAATAATTACAAATAAATAAATAAAAACTAATTCTAATATTTACAACAAATACATAAACCTAATATTTACAATAAAAGGCTTGATGAACCGATTGGTACAGCCAAAGAGACAACAAACGTGATAGAAAAGGCCATTGAGAAAATAGGAATCAAAGAGAAGAGAAAAAATTGGATGAATTATCAAAAGGCTTTTCCTCTTTTGGTAATGTTGATAGGTAATCTAGGTTGGTCAGACTCAAAAGTCAGATGTTAAAGTGTTTTTGCTAGTTCTACTCGAACATCACAGTTAAATAAATTGATAAAGCAAAAGAAATTTTAAAATACACAATTAAAAGGATTTGGTTCATCTCATCTTCGAAATGAAGAAACTACCTAAAATATTCAAAGAACAAAGTTCCGATACAACATGGGTTTTCATTTCATCCTTTAACATAACACAACAAACTTTACTACACACAACATTTTGTGGGGCCCACACATTTTAAAAAAAATAAAATAATATGACACGCAAAACGAATCTCTATAACATTACACAATCACTTTTCTTACAACATAATAAACATAAAACTCATGCAACATATGTATAACAATGTTGACATACTAGAAAAATTAGACTAATAGGCAATTGGAGCGTTCAAAGCAGGCAGAGCTACTAGAACTTTACCTCTGAACGCGTAGTCAAAATGCATTTCGAGTCCAATATATTCATTCCTCATTCCAGCATTAACTTATTATAGTCTCTGTTCCGCAAGATATTATTTGCAAAGCTTGGAAAAAAAATTCATGCAATTATTCATTACATCATTTGGCACCTTTTTTTTCTGTAAAATAATTCCTTGCTGAATGCTGGAAACCAAGGCAGTACAGTTTCTTCACCATATGTGATAAGAAGACAGTTTATGTAATCGGTAATCCATTTTCTTCATTGTGAATTTTTCACTAAACATGTTTCTATTTTTTAAAGGCATTTTAGTGTTGGTTTTTGAATTTTGTTCTATCATATTGTAGATTTTTTGCCTGCGTTTGATGATGCAGTTACATGGAATGAACTGCCACTAGAGTTTCAATTTTTCTTATGTGTGTTTTAGTGTAGTATATTGAGAAATATACAATTAGTGTAGTTGGTAAACTTATTCAATTCAATAAACAGATTATAAAAAATATTAAAATTTTGCAATTTAGAGACTTAAATTATTTGAATTTGGTCATCTTTTGGCAGTGCAATGTATGCATTCACAGAAAAAAAGTAAAGAAAAAAACTCATAGGATTCTAATGTAACAAAAGTAATTAAAGCAGTTTATCAACAACAACAAAAAAAAGTAATTAAAGCATTTCACACCAAAATAACTGCCAACTGAAGGAGCAATACTCATAAAATAGAGACAACTTACATCCTAGTAGCACATAAACGACTTATCAAGTTATCATGATATTTTTTCACACTTTTCATATAAAAATAATAGAAACCCGCACATTATATTAGAAAATTGGCAACTGGAAAATAATTAATCTCTCACAACAAATATCAATGAGCTACAAACAGAGACACCAAATAAAAACAACACCAGCTACAATTAGCATTCATCAACAAGGAAACGAAATTCTATAAGGCACCTCATCAACAAGTTGAAATGAGATATTCTTATACTCTTGCACATTGAAACCTTAAACTGGACGACAAATAAAATATTCTGGCTCAAGAGCTTACTACTTTAGAAGAACTGGCTTATGAAGGACCATAAAAACAAGAAAGTAGAAACATAAAAGCATAACATGCTATTTCAATCCATAGTTCAAATTCATCTTAAAAACGGAGAAGCTACCCAAAGAAAGAAATATTCAGAGATTAAGTTATCACACAAAATCTAGCAATGAAGGGCCGACCCAGTTCAAATACCCACTTCGTGAGTGTCTGGGGAAGGGAATACTCTAGGCAGCCTTTCCCCTACTTTTTGTAGAGAGGCTGATTCGAACCCGCGACCTGACACACCACGGCAAGCAAGTTTACCGCTGAGCCAAAAAAAAAAACAGTTTAATAGCCAATAGGAGCGGTCAAAGCAGCCCTAGCTTCTAAAACTTGTTCCTCCTGCTGAATGATACTCTCCAAAACAGCTTGAGAGGACGCCAATTGATGCTTAAGATCCTCCACATGTTGAGTCAAAATAAGCTTTGAGTCCAATAACTTTTGAAGTGCATCCTGGGAGACTTGTATACCAAGAAACAAGGCGCGTCTCTCAACATCATCCAACCAATCCTTATCAAAACCACATTTGCGTACATCTTGTAATAACTCCACAAAATCAGAGTGGCTTGACTCTAACACATCCTTCACACTATGGATTTGGAGGAATTTCAGTAGTTCAGCCAGACTATTGTAAGCATAACCCTTGTATCTGTTACTAAGTGTTCTGTCGTTTAAACGAACAGAAGGATGCTTCACAAGAAAATCAATCAACAAAGATAAATTCTCCGAAGCCAAATGCTTGTTGGAGACCAATTGCTCTAGCTCCCTTGTGTCAAGAGAAGCAAAATTTAAATCCTCCACGAATCGAGAAGGGTTCCCTGGAATTGAAGAAAGAGTCATTAAGTATCCTTAGCACAAAAAATTGAAAATAAAATGTAAAAAGAAAGGAAGAAAATACCTTCAAACGGCACTGAAGGAGATTTGGATGCAATAGCAGAGGGCTTAGATTCAGAAACTCCAACCTCATCAGGGTCACAAATATGTTCCTCAATAATTGAGCTTACTTTCATGGAAGCATCATCATTTAAAGAAACTAAACAAAATACAGGACAGAAAAGAGTTCAAAATCAAAAGTGCGACGACTTAACAAAAGAAAAAAAGAAGATGCGAGAGTTTTTACCAAGAGCATGAGTGTTAGTAAGTGCAACCTCAAACTCAGAAGTTTCCTGGGAGTCTCTGACATCAACATCTTTGGTGGTAGGAGGCTCTGTAGTGACACCTGAAAAAGAAGGTGTGGCTATTTGGCCATCACCATCTTCCTACACAGATTCAAATAAACAAACGATATTATCAGAAAACAAAAGAATTAAGATATAGGGTCAGCCTCACTGTATTCAACAATACATGTTTCAGTTTGGGATGAGTCTGATTTCACTATGCGAAGGATAAGAAGAAAAGAATAAGAAAACAAAAGAATTAGTGTTTAAGCCTTAACATTTACTAAGAAACAATCTTACCCCCCTCTATCCAACTTTGGATATAGGTGTAAGTAGTAGCATTAATTTATGTGTGTCAGCGTTACATTTAAGCAAAGGAACATATTTGAATGCTCAGTTGCGTACAACAAGCTTACCGGTTGATATGTATTATGCTCAGTAGTAACTAATGGGCCTGCTAATGAACTAACTGATTCTGAGTGAGTTGATGATGTTATTGTCTTAGCATTTGCTGATGTTGTTACTTCTTCAACACTTCTCTTAATACTCTGCGCAAAATCAAAAACAATAATTTATGTTTGGAACATGCTTCCATTGAAAAAGATAATAAGCATAGTAGTGGAATGCCTTCTCTAGAGGAGCAAGTAATGGTCCTAGTGATGTGTTCCTTGTTTCTGAATCAGTGGACATAGTTGCTGTTACAGTTTTCTCTGAGGTAGAATCCTTTTGAATGCTTTGATCCTTTGTTTCTTTGAGAAACTGTATAGTATAAAAATGTTAATAAATTGCAATATATTTCTAAGAAGTACTATTCATATTAATTTAATGTTATGTTTTTTTTTTGGCATGATGTACATGGTGAGGTGGTATTACATTATTTCCCTGAAGAGTCTTAAAGGTAATCTTAATTTCTCCAAGTGTCTGTTGTTGGTTCATCAAACATTGTTCTACCATATTTTGTTCATCCACCAAACCCTGTAAAGAGCGCATAAGTATTATTAGACAAGAACCATAATTAGTTTCCTACAATAATAATAAGACGACCTTGAAGTGGACTCACATGTGAATGTGCTTCATGTGTTGGTGAAATTGCTATTGATGGAATATTTAAAGCAGGAACTTTATCAACAAATTCATGTTCTGCCTCAAGTGACTGTTTGGTTTTTGTCTCCACAGAAATGAACTCATTCGGTTTAATGTGATCTTCTTGTTGATCAGTATTGACATGTGAAGAAATCAACTCACGCCCGGATGCTGCTTGAACATCACTCCCAACTGGAACGTCTTCAGTGATTTCTGCAATTGGATTTTGATTGATGGTATCTTTGTTATTAGATTCTTCTTCATCAAGTTCACCAACCTTGTGGATGTCTTCCCTCATTTCAGTAACCGTGTCTTCTTCCGCACGATACAGAAAACTATCCCAGCCAAATTCTATAATAAAGTATTATAGATCAACAACTCCTTCAGCCAGTAAATCATAAGATATTTTATATATATTTTAGAAGCACTAAAGGTATAAAATTAGGGTTTTATAATTCATGTTGAAGGAGAATTAAAATCTTATATTATAGAGATAAAAAAACATGTGGGACCCATGTGTTAAAAAAAATTATATATAGGACCCATATCAGCACGAAGATTGAAGGGTGTGTAGTAAAATTAAGATTCTCATATTGAATAAGAATTATAAAACCCATAAAATTATATGTCTATCTTTACCTGATAATTAAAATTAGCGGAAGAATCCGTTTACAATTTTTTTTTTTTTTTTACATTTTTTTGCAAATTACTGTATTTCTGAAAGTACATAGTATAATATAGTGTACTTCTACATAATGTAGTTTGTAAGAGTTTGTAAACAAAAAATTTATAAATATAACTCTCCCCTTAAAATTATTGCATAATTTTATCTTTCATATAATAATAGAGCTTCTATTAGTTTAAGAGCTTGAATTGTTTATATACTTCAATCAAATCAAACTGTTTAAAATTTTAAAAATGTTCAAGACACGTACCTAGAAGGTGAAGATATATAAATAACTTTAATATATCTCGAATAATAAACAACTTCTTTATTTTTAATTCTTAAAGAAAACTCTATAGATACTTATAATAACCCTGATTTATAATATGTCTGGTATAGTATTAACTATTTAATCTTATATAATTCGGATTAATTAAGTGAGAGGCTTGATACAAAAGATTAGATTAAATATTAATCGAGCACATTGTAGATAAAATAAATTGGAATACTTAGTTCAATCAATGTAGAGTGGTACTTGTGACTGAAGATTTAATCGTACTTAATCAGATTAACCAAGTGAGAGGCTTAATACAAAAGTTAGATTAAATACTAATTGATTAATCACATTGAAGATAAAATAAGTGGGACGACTTAGTTTAATTAATGTGGTGTTGTAATTATGAAAGAGAGCGAATGGGTTTAAGTGAGTGTTAATGGGCCTTGGGGAGGAAATGGACCTCTGTGCAGTGAAGGCCTTAGCAAAATGCTCATTGTTGAGAAGCTCGCTCGAGCGAGCTGCCCAGCGAGCGTGTTAATCCCTTGCTCATGGTTGCTCGCTTAAGAGACCATCTCAGCGAGCCCCTCATGATTTTGAATATCACTTAAGTGACTCAACTACATCTCACCAAACTCATTACTTTCTTCTCCAACCTGAAAACAGCTCCGTTTATGAGCATTCAAGGACTCAAAAACCTAGCTTCTTGGTTGCTCCATGGATTCAAGTGAGATCAAAAGCAAAGTTGCTTAGATTGGTTAGGAAAACATAACCCAAAGCTTGAAACCCGTCAAAGAACCTTGTGTGGAGAGTTATCCAAGGAAGAGAGCCACAAAATTGTGAAGTCTTAAGGAGCTAGAGGTCTTGCATTGGCTCTTGGGTGATGGGAAATCATTCCTAGGACCATTGTGGAGTGATTTGTGTTAAGAATTTCTCACTTTCTTGTATTTTAAGAAAAGATGCATATTTTAGGGTTTTGATCGAATGTGGTTAGATTGAGCATGTTAAGCTTGAATGGAGTCTTGTTGTACTATGGAAATGAGTTAAGGATGATGTTTAATCGGTAGAAATGTATTTAGAAAATCGTTTAAGAAACCTTCATAAATATGTTGGAAAATGACTTGATAAAGTGACAAAAATTTCTAAGGTACTAAATATGTAGCTTGTTTGGTTTGTAATGGTCATGTTCATGGTGATCCTAGGGTTGAGACAAGTGAACCATCATTGCCAAATCAAGCTTTTGGATGATGCAATGAAAGTGGACTTGAATCTAGAGTGATTCTTTGTTAGGTAAGTCCTCCACTTGTTGAAGTGTGTTGGATTATCTTGTATTACTTCTGAATATATGTTGATATTCACATTATTGCTATTGATTGTAATAGTATCTTGTCAAGTAGGTGAATATTTGGCAAGTTGTTGGTTGTTGAGGCTTTGGAATAAAGCTTTGTTGTTTCCTTGGTACGAAGGAGCATTTGGTAGGAAGCATTACGAGGTAAGCTTTCAGATCTTGAGATTTATCCCTTTGTTGTTCCATCGAGTCCCGAGGGGATTGTGGTTTCTGTGGTGGATGTAATTGCATGAATTGTGAGATATAACATTTTATGTATGTTGTTTTGTGTGCCACACAAGAAGGTTGATTCCTTTTATGAGTCGTAAGAAAGTTGTTTCCTTAAGCATGGTATGTTGCAAGATAGTTGTTTCCTTGCGTAATGCATACATTATAGATCTCTGACCCATAGATTCATTATTGCACACATTGCATTGATATATGTTTATATGCTTTATTGTCATAACGTGATATAGGGGAACTCTCACTCATTTTCTCATTGGAGCAAGCTAGTGAGCAAGGTGGCTGAGCGAAATAGAGGGCTGCTCACTTGGACGAGCGAGAGAGCGAGAGGTAGGGGTCTAAGGCAGTAGCTACTGCCTCTATAGTGACTTGAAGGCAAAAATGGCTCGCTGCGTTGCTCACTTGAGCGAGCAGGGCAGCGAGGAAAAACAAAATGCTCACTAAACCCCTCGTTGGGGTGAGGAGTTGAGCGAGCTAGGCAATTTCCAGGAAAATAAGAATAATAGGGTGAGGTCTATGGGAACCCCATAGGGGTATCCCTTAGGACTAACATAATATGTTTAAGCAAGTATTAGTTATTCCGCAAATTACACAGTTACAATTACGGCTTTGGTTATTTAAATATGGTATTGTTTCAAGGAATTGAACTATGCTTTAAAAGAAAAAATTTATCCATGTTTTTAATTGAACCAATGTAATTGTAACAGCACTTAATATCATATGCAATGTCAATGAACTAATTCTAGAACGGGGCATTACAATATTTATCTCTAAGTGCTTTGTGAGTAAAGTTAATAACTTTTGTGAACTATTTAGTATATCCATAAACATAGAGCAAAAATATTTCAGATAAATTTTATAAGAATGGTTTGACAAAAATTATAGAGAAAATCAACTACAAAATCAATTCCATTCCACTTACTAGATTATTAATTGTTTAATCTTAATTCTTTTTGTATCCAATGATTTATTTGAACTTTCATCTTTAATAAATTAAAACTGTTAGATGCAAGAAAATCAACCATTGATAATAGATATAAATTATTTTTGTTCTTATACTGATATAAGTTAATCCATCCCACAATTAAAACCACGTATTTATAAATCTAACTTTTTTAAAATGTTTGTTAGAATAACTTGAGACAATACCCACATAAAAAGGGATACACACATCTATACTTTATGGGACAGGATCCATTTACAATTTTTTTGGAATTTTTTTACAAATTACACTATCTTCTCCCGGGAGAACATAGTGTAGTTTGCAAAAATTTGTATTCTCCCGGGAGAATATAGTGTAGTTTGTAAACAAAAAAGTTTGTAAATATAACATGCCCATACTTTATAAATATATTATTGGGGACGCACTTGTATTAATAAATAGTTGTTTTTTTTAAATATTTTAGGGAAAAATGTTTCTATTTTTAAAGGATAGTCCTTTTAGTTAAAAATAGTGTATTTTTTGTGAAAAAAAATAGTGTATTTTATTTAAGGGAAAAATATTTCCGCAGTTAATGCGGATAAGTTATCTGCATTTATTCTTAAAACGACGTCGTTTTAGTATTGAAATCTTAAAAAATTATAAATATAAAGACTATTATAATCATGAAATAAATTAAAATTACAAAAATACCATGATTTTCGCTCCAAAATGACGTCGTATTGGGCGTACTTCAGATAACTTATATGCAGTAACTGCAGAAAAAACGAATCCTTTATTTTAAGTTTAAATTAAAATAAGACTTCCAACTTTCTCGCCCATAATTTTTATTGTGTATCTCTTTCTCTCACTTAAAATGATATAAATTTATATCTATTAAAAAGACAAACATTAAATCCTATTTTTTATTATTCTAAGCTATGAAGCACCGACACTTCAAAAACCCTGACGTGTCGTGTCCGACACTTCCCGACACTCTCGGACACTCCGACACTCCCCGACACTCCAACACGCATTATAGAAATTCAAAAAAAGGTTCAAATGTTGATTTGTGTTGAGTTTTTAGTTCCAACTATTAGATTCGTTGGATTACGATCTATGTAGCACCGACACCGACACTGGACACGTGACACGATACGACACGACACTCCGACACGTTAATTCTAAAAAATGTTAGATTTCGACACGTTAGGACACGTTTTGATATTAAATAATATTTTTAATTTATGTAGTGTATATTATATTTAATATCCAATAATTTAACAAAAAAACGAATCTAAACTTATAATATTCATAAATTTTGCAAAGAAACATAAGGTATCACAAATATTTATATTAAACTCAATAAAATGGTAATCGCAGTACAACGAATATAATAACTAGAATTAAAACTCAACGCAACGCAACCTTTGAAACTTTTTTTGAATTTTTATAACGCGTGTTGAAGAGTCGGGGAGTGTCGGGGTGTCCAAGAGTGTCGGAAAGTGTCGGACACGACACATCAGGGTTTTTGAAGTGTCGGTGCTTCATAGATTACGATTATCATTTTATTTAGTTTAATATAAATATTTGGGATATGCTATGTTTCTTTGCAAAATTTATGAATATTATAGGTTTAGATTCATTTTTTTGTTAAATTATTGAATATTAAATATAATATATACTACATAAATTAAAAATATTATTTAATATCAAAACGTGTCCTAACGTGTCGAAATTTAACATTTTTTAGAATTAATGCGTCGGAGTGTCGTGTCGTATCGTGTCACGTGTCCCGTGTCGGTATCGGTGCTACATAGATTCTAAGCAATGCAATTATGTAGAGAGAGCATGTCAAGCTTTTTTAAAAATAAATAAATAAATAAAGTATATAATGTGTACCTGCAATAGCATCTTCAGTAAGCCTCTGAACCTCGTCGATAGTTACTGTTGAAATCAAAGAGAGTTTTGCACAGTTATGTACAAAAAGACTTGTTGCAGTCTGAAACTCAATTCCCGAGCAGAGGCTTGGTAGTTTGACAAGTATTGCAATTTCCAGATTTGAAAGCTCAATTTTCTGATCACATTTGAATACTTCCTCTAGCTCAGATGCCTCTTTTATTATCACATTCTTTAGCTTGGGAAACTCTTTAGATGTGGACACATGGAAGACACATTTCAACTTATTGCATTTATTTACCACAAGCAATGCTAGCTTTGGGAAGCATGTCTTTCCAGAGGGAAAATTTGAAATTTTCTCATTCTCCGTATCCTCTTCAATGATTTGCTTTAATTCTTTGCATTCTGTTATCATTAGATTTTGCAATTGTGGTAGGCATCTTAACATAGAATGAGAAAAGATTACTTCCAATTTTTCACATCGCACAATTGCCAACTCTTCAAGGTTTTCGAGGGTACCAGAATTATTGGGACCCACAAAAATATACGTCAAAGATAAATCACCCAACCGAAGTTTTTCAAAACGTAAGTGCATTTGTTGTTCACTTATTTCTTTCGAGTCATTTACCTTAGGATTTTCCAAACTCAGAAAATATTGCACGTCCCCACTCAAGTCCTATAACAAATAAACAAGAAATAATCAAATAAATAAAATTTTCATTTTACTCATATTTTAAAAAAAAAAATTAGAAATGATAGATATTAGCAATAAGTATGATAATAATTTTTTATATTATAATTTGAAACACTTTTTCCTTTTTTTAATCTATAGTTTTTTTATATTTTTCAGAATTAGTTATGCATACACCCTATTCATATCCTTATATATTTTTCTTTTAATTTCCATTTTTAAATTTTAACCTAACTTAACAATATTTACGCAATACATGAGATACTTATGTTACAATGATATTACCACAAATTATCTGATAAATGAATGAAGTTAAATAAGGTCCTATGCATTTCTTTTCTAATGAAAAAACTATGGAAGAGAATTACAAATCATGGCTTTAAGAATCATAGTTTAGCTACTAAGAAAATTACCACTTTCATTTGAAAAGAAATACATTGTCAAAAAAAATAACTTGAAAATAAATTAACTTTAACCTAGAATCAAATTGTAAGGCTTCTTTGATATCTTGAAATTATTTCAGTTACATGTTGACTTACATGAAAGAAAGATAGAGTATGTATACTTCCAAGTAACGGCAGCATGAATAGTTTATATAATTTCACCTGTCACCTAAAACTTTAAAAATAATAATAATTTAATTACCAATAAAATTTTTTAGGTAATTTTGACTCCAAGTATTCAATATGTTTTAAAATGGGTTGAGCCAAATTACTTAGTGATTCTCTCAAGTCTGGATTAAACTTTTAGACTACTATAGTGGTTTAACAATTTGAAAATCATTTCAATTGACCTAAATACCGGTTCAACCACTTAAAAATCAATTTAACTGATCGAGAATATCTTCACTTGGATCCCACATTAGCCTAGCACATTTAGAAAAATTAATTTTCTTCTATATTTTCTAAGATTCGATCTCAAGAAGTTAACTATAAGAACATTCTGCATTGCTAGATAATTCATTGAGTTTTTTCATTCCAAAATTTGCCAAATTTCCCAAAACATCTACGAGACATAGACTTGCTTTAAATATGGTTATTGGAAAAATTGCCAAAAAAGAAATCCTATTGCATACAACAATACTTTAACAGTAAATCAGAACATTAAAGTATTTAATTTAATAAGAACTCGTTTTAATATATGGTTTTGCTTGCCACAACTTAAGATGTAATTACATCTTTTTTTAGTAGATATATGTAATTATATCCTTATTTCTTAAAAATACTTTTAATTTTAAGAATTAGTGAAACAAGTTTTGTTTTACTTTTTTGTTAAATTAGTCATCATGCATCCCTGTTAAAGAACTACTTCAACCCAAAATCTTAAGTTGTTGGGTGAGGACCTTTCAAATGATTGATATTATATTCTCTAATACACCCCCCACACAAGAGCCTTTTGGACTTGAAACGTGGATATGACACAAGCCAATTATTGGTCTGTCTTGTGCTGCACAAACCCATAAGGTATTGGGTGATGACCCTTTTTAATGATTTATATTATATTCTCTAATACACCTCTCACGCAAGAGCCCTTTGGGCTTGAAGCGTGGATATGACACAAGCCCATTGTTGGTCTGCCTTGTGCTGCACAAGCCCATTTTTTGATCTGTCTTGTGCTTTTCTTAATTCCACCTGAAAGTGGGGGTGGTGAGGATCGAACTCGTGACCTCTTGGTCACTGAAGCTCTGATAGCATGTTAGAGTCACTTCAATCCAAAACCTTAAGGTGTTGGGTGGGGACCTTTTAAATGATTTATATTATATTCTCTAACACACCCCTCACGCAAGAGCCATTTGGACTTGAAGCGTGGATATGACACAAGCCCATTATTGGTATGCCTTGTGCTCCACAAGCCCATTTTTTGAGTCTGCCTTGTGCTTTTCTTAATTCCATCTGAAAGTGGGGGCGGTGAGGATCGAGCTCGTGACATCATGGTCGTTGAAGCTCTGATACCATGTTAAAGAACCACTTAAGGTTTTGGGTGAGAGACTTTTTTATGATTTATATTATATTCTCTAACACACCCCTCACGCAAGAGCCCTTTGAATTTGAAGTGTGGATATGACACAAGCCCATTATTGGTATGTCTTGTGCTGCACAAGCCCATTTTTTTGGTCTGCATTGTGTTTTTCTTAATTCTACCTGAAAGTGGGGGTGAGAATCGAACTCGTGACCTCATGGTCACTGAAGCTCTGATACCATGTTAAAGAACCACTTAAGGTGTTGGGTGAGGGACTTTTAAATGATTTATATTATATTCTCTAACACACCCCTTCACGTAAGAGCCATTTGGACTTGAAGCGTGGATATGACACAAGCCCATTATTGGTCTGCCTTTTACTGCACAAGCCCATTTTTTTAGTCTGCCTTGTGTTTTTTTTTATTCCACCTGAAAGTGGGGCGGTGAGAATCAAACTCGTGATCTCATGGTCACTGAAACTCTGATACCATGTAAAAGAACCACTTCTACCCAAAATCTTAAGGTTATAGGTGATGGTCTTTTTAATTATATTCTCTAACAATTCCTTAATGTTATCTCAATTTGTGCATGTTCTTTAAATTATATAGAAGCTAAGAAGTTCTCTCAACTATCACATCACTATGAGTTTCGTATTCTTAATTATTCCTCACCACATATCTTTTTATATGTTTTTTAAAAACCTAACTTTAACATTACTGTATAATTATGTGGTGGGGGTCGATCCCATATTTATTTTCCCCATTTTCCTAGATATTTAATTAGGTCTTTTCTAGTTTTTTATTTTTAAAATCGTTGTTTAACATATTAATACCAATTGACCAATATAACCTCACATTAAAACTTATTTATCGATTTATCTTATTTTGAAATCTATACGTCTATGACTATGACATATGTCAAATTTGTGGGACTAAAAAGCTCATTCTTCTTAAATTTTGTGAAAATAAGATGAATTGATCAATATTTTTTAGAGCAGAATATATTGGTAAATAATTAAAAAAAACCCTAAAATTGCAACATGTTATTCTTTGACTAAGATTGAAATATTACAAACAACAAAGATATATGGAAAGAGGGGTACCTTGATAGTTGTGCTACCCAATTCCCTTGAATCATGAATAGACAAATCACCAATAGATTTAATGTTAAAGTGTGAACATTCACCGAGTGTCAAGTCTGTCAAAAATGGGAGGAACGTTATGCGATAGTCTTCTGAGCAAATGCCAATTAACTTTGGCAGCTTGTGAAATTTGAGATATTTCAATGTTGGAAGATGAAGCTGAATCTCATTATGATTTTGATGATTATTAGGATAATGTCCAAATATATATTCCAATTGCCCACAACCTTCCACTGAGAGCAGTACCAATTTTGGAAACACATTGCCCCAATTATTGCCACCTCGATCATCTCTGGTGCCTACTATTATGTGCTTCAAATTATCGCAATTTTCAATTATCAAAGTTTCCAAAATCATTGTTGGAGCAATAGACATGATAAATACTGATTCTATCTTTGAAACACCCCAGAGTTGAATCATTTTAACATTGCGCAACATTTGTGATTGTTTTGAAAGACATTTAATATGTTTCCAAAGATGATTCGATGCCTGTAATAAGATCCCATAAAAAAGTTCTAAATTAAAAAAATAAATATGATGCAAATCCTGAAAATTGGCTTACATTAAATCCATAATATAATGCTAACGGTAACCTTCAAGGTTGGGATGTTTAATATGAAAAGGGCCTATAAATATAAGATATATGCTATCTATCAAAAAGAGAAAGTATATATCAGATGATAATGTAAGAAGGTGAGAGGGTTACCGATGAGGTTGAGCAGTGATGCAGTTGATCATTAGAAACCAATGGGGTTTGAGCACTTGTGGTACTCCTCCATTTGTGTCTATATTTATGAGTCCATGGGAAGATATTGCATTTCATGGGGTCCGATTGCATTTGTGACTTGGAAGATGACCTCTTTGTGGACGAACACTTAGGATGATCACTTTCTTGAAAAATGTCAATGAAATTTGGCAAATCAGTGAGATTCATTTCTTGCAATGAACCAAGTATAACACCTTTTACCTCTTGATGCAAATCCAGTTCTTCATTTTCATGTTGGTATTTCCCAAATATGTATTTCAACTCAGCACACTCTTCTATAGTGACAAATTCTAGTACGGGAATGTCTCGATCAGGAAAGACCGAAAGTATAAATTCCAATAGGGGACAATTTGAGATAGTAAGAATTTTCAAGTTTGGAAACATTGAGTGAGGACTCTTTCTTCTGTTAACATTATCAGCACCAACTATTTTTTCTCCCAATTCCTCCCATATTCTTTCATCTGCTATTATGTTTTGCAGTTGCGCACAGTAACGTATTTCCAATTCCTCCAATAGCACTAGGCTTTGAGAAGCCGACAGTGGAAATAGGGATACCAACCTCGGGCAAAACTGCAATTTGATGGTCTTAAGATTGACAAGGTTTAGCTTGTTCTTAAACAATATGCTTCGCAAACCTTTACATTGTTTGATACTTAACATCTCTAAACTCTTCAAAAAGTCAAAGGGAAGGGGACCATTGCATAGTTCTTCAAAATTTTCCATATTTTCAAGTTCTAGCACAGCCAACTTGGAGAAGACGTTTTGTTCCATAGAATCAATTTGCCAATTGTCAATTAGACACTGTAATTTTGAATAAGATTCCAAAAAAAGCTGCACTAGATCATTCATACCTTCATCTATCGAAATAATCTCAGGTATGAGATTTCTCCACTCCCCTTTATCTCCTTTTAACTCAAGAATTTGTGCTGTTTGCATCAGATACTTGAATGTTTTTTCAGAGAAACAAGTATCAATATCTGAAACACATACATGTTTTGGCATTGAATCGTGTGTTTTAAAATCATACCCATTTTTTATATGATACCTTTGCAATGTAGGCAAGATTATTTTCTTATCAATTGATGAGCTGTCTATCTCGAAACTAATGAAATACAATTCTTCTAATGATAAGCATCTTTCAATCACTTCAAATGCATTATTCCTTTCATAACTACAATAATACAAACGCAGCAATCTAAGTCTCTCCAGCTCCGTAATTTCACATGGTAATTCCACCACTTCACAACCAGCCAAATCAAGAGCCTCAAGGCTTTGTAGTTTTCCCAGAATAGATATGTCACCTAATGTCAAATTTTCAAAGAATATAGATCGAATATTCGTCAATGACTCGATTGACCGTGGCAATGATAGACTGTGACGCCATCCCCAATCCTGATATGATAAATCCAAAACTCGAAGCTTTGTCATATTTTCTAAGAATGAATTTGGCATTTCCATCGAGTCTCTTCCTTTAACCATACAGCTGATTTTAAGAATCTCAAGTTCGGAACCATCAAACATATAGGAAAACACATCCTTGTCATTGCCTTCTAATAACAAATATTTCATGCCATTCTCCCTTTTAACCAATGACTTCTGATGTTTGTCAGAAAGATTCACTGCTCGAATCTCTTTGCTAACCTTCAATAAGGCCACTTCACGAACCAAGTCATGCATTTTCACATGTCCGTGCTCTGACTTCAACAATAAACAAGAATCTATGAGTTCATTTTTGGCAACTGCTACTTTGGTACGAACATCATCGTATTTGTCATAAACTTCCCCGAAAAGACCTGCTCCAATGCCAAATCTAGTTAAAATTTCAGCGGGAATTTCTTCATCTTCTGGGAACAAAGAACATAAGAAAAATAGTCTCTTGGCTTCTTCATTATTCATATTATCATAGCTATACCATAAACATTTATAAATTTCATTCAAATCTTTATTAACACCGTACATAGGCTTTTGCAAGGATATTAAGGCTCCATTCCACTGTTCTTGACGATGCTCGCCTTTTAAATGGCTAGCAATAATAGCAATTGCAACCAGTAGCCCTTTGCATTCTTTGACAATTTCATGTCCAATGGCTGCCAGACTTTTAGATGTATTATCGTTTATACGAGCATGCTTTTCAAACAGGGTCCATGCCTCATCCTCTGGTAAGAGCTGCAATTCAATTATCTTGTCACATTCCAATAAGCGACATGCCCTTAGATGACGTGTAGTTATAAGACCTCTTTTTGGAATCCCTATTGTTTCAAAATTGATATGCTCCATAGTATTTTCCCATACATCATCCAATATTAAAAGAATTTTCTCACCATTGGTTAATCTGTTGTGCAGTAATTTGGGTCGCTCTGAATCAGCCTTATCCTTCAATTCTGATGCTAATCCCAAGGGTACAGCAATATCATCTTGAATCTTTCTTATATCTGGAGTAGATGACACTGTAGTATCAATGACAAGATCAAATTGTTTTGATTGCTTAAGTTCCTGAGCCACTTTTATTGCCAATGTTGTCTTGCCACTGCCACCCATCCCTTGCAATCCAGTTATATAGTTGTTGTCATCTGTTAGTGCATCCAAAATTTCTTTGTATTTCAACTCTCTGCTTTCAAAAGAGACGTAATCTTGGGAAGAATGGTATTCAACGCCCGGAAGATGAGGAGTGAGTCCTGTAATATTCAAGCTTTCAATCTCTTGCATGATTCTTCTAATATCCTCTGTCTTATTGGCCAGTTTCTTTCCCCTACTATATCGCCATATGCAATTAGGACACCATGCAAAAAAACATGTATTTTTTTTTCTAGTATCTTCTTGAATGAGCTCACTAGCTCGCTTTTCCAAAGAAGTGACATCAACTGGAGTATCTTGTGCACTTCTTCTGAGCTGATCAACACGTTGCACCACAGCCTTCACTTTTGCTTCCAATTTTTCTCTTTCTTTTTCACAATCTGCAGCAATGGATGTGAAGCAACATATATATCGTGCTTCTCCAATTGCCCAGTCCATCAATTTCTCCAAACTCTTCTTTGCCAATTCATTTGGGATATCCGCCATCTTGATCAAGTTCAATACATCAAAATTAGTCATAAATATTTATCCAATTGCATGTATAAAATTATGAGAACTAAACTATCAAATCAAAAAAAAAAAAATATATCATCACGACATTTGATGGATTAGTAATAGTAACGTACTTTAACCTACATGTCTTAAAAGAGAAAAGTTTGACGATTAATCTTTTCAATTTTTACAGATTTAAAATTTTATTTTTATGATATCTTGATAGCATGGGTTGTGTGTGGATTCAAAATTTAAAAGTTTTACATCTCAAAAACAATATTGAGATGTTAAGTATTTCCATATATTTGGTATTAAATTGAAAAAATTAAAAAAAAAATTATAATAAATTTGAAGAGAGAGTTATTTATTTGGATTGAAAACTTATGTCTTAATAACAACTTGTAAATTGTTTATGGGGAAGATTATACTTACCACCAACTAAGTTTATCATTTTTTTATAACCTTTAGATAGTGGTGACTAAATCATTATGGAAAGAGAAAGTTATAAGAGAGAGTGGCGGAGATCATGGAAGAGACATAATTTTTTTTATATCAAATGATAAATATTGATTTGATTTTATTCGACGGTTTTAAAAATGTGGTAAGAAGTGATAAACTTAGTTGGTGGTAAGTATAAATTTTTCGTTTATATATATATATATATATATATATATATATATATATATATATATATATATATATGGGCATGATATTCTTACACTGATGTAAGAGTTAGAAGTCTTACACTCAATCTTGACCATTGATCCATTTGTATCCAATGACTCGTATTACTAAAAAATTATAGCCCTTAGATATAAGTGGGATCAACGGATAACATTGAGAGTGTAACTTACATTGGTGTAAAATGATCCTGACCCATATATATAGGTTTACATTTCTGCAGTTGCTGTAAGTGTAGCAATCAAATACTTGCCATACATATACTTGAAAGCATTAAATGCAGGGAATCATAGTCATACAAAGGATGAAAGCATTAAATATGGAGAATCATAACCATTTATATGTCGTTGTTGTACGTATAGCGGCTGCATAAATGATTTTACCATATATATATATATATATACGTATATATATATATATATATATGTATATATATATGAAAAAAATATTTGTTATTAAGTCCTATATATTGTCTAATTTTGATAACAACGAACAAGTGAAACCAAATTATTTAATAGTTTGTTCAATTTTTGGAAGTTTCTTGCACGATTTAATTTGTGGTGAATATAACACAATTATTATAAAACCATGAATATCGAAGTTGCAAGATAAAATCTTACATTTCATATGATGGTTAGATGAGGTAAATCTTGATTATGCCTTGGGTTATATTATCTTAAAGTATATCGTTCACCCAAAATGGATAAAGGTATTGAAGTTGGAATCATGATTTTTTTTCCTCTTTTGCGAGTTTTTCCTAGGTAATCACTTGTGCTATGTCTGTGATATTTTTTTATTGGTCAAAATTATTATTGAGAAATTAGTATTGATTTATATTCATTGATTTATATATTTTTTTAATGGCTTTAATGTTTGTAAAGTGAATGTAGATAAGTTATCTAGATTCACTCCCAAAACGACGTCGCTTTGCATTGAAAAATTAAAAAATTATAATAAAAAAGACTATTGTAACCCTGAAATAAATTATAATTACAAAATACCTTGGTTTCTGCCTCAAAAAGATGTCGTTTTGGGCTCACTGTAGATAAGATATCTATATTAACTGTAAAAAAAGCGAACCCTTTTTAATTATTGAATGTATAATAGTATCAAGTATAGGCAAAGACTTTTGTTTTTTAAATATAAATCAGACTAAACTTATAATTTAAACCTACACAAGATTAATAGATGAGGTCAGTCTTAAAACATTTTATACAAACTTAATTTATTTAAGTCAAAGCTTAATCCGACAGAGTCAATTATTGTTTATTATTCAATTCACAAAAGCTATAAGTGCTTATCCTCCTCCGGTCATTCGTGTATCTCACGGGATGTCCTGTTTAATGAATTCAGTTTTAACTTCTCTCATCTCATGTCTATACTTCAAAGTCCAGTCAACCTTACTCTTTCTCCCCAGTCTACTCCACCTTAGCCTCTATTCCTTTTGCCATGGGCTCTTCTTTTTCTTATATGCCTTCACTAGCTCACTCTCTTTGCGGAAAGTGACCATTTTGCCACGTTTGAATAAAAAATTTATCAGACTGCCACGCCAACAGTAAATTTTGCCAAAATGCCACGCGGCATAATTCGCTACACAGTGTAGCGAATTATGCATGCAAGTAATTCGCTACACAGTGTAGCGAAATATGCCACGTCATAACCAAAAATGCCACGTGTCAAATTTTCAGAAATTCGCTACCTAAAGTAGCCAATTATGCCAAAATGTCAAAACTTGAGTGTGACATTTTTGGTTCTGACGTGGCATATTTCACTACACTGTGTAGCGAATTACTTGCATGCATAATTCGCTACACTGTGTAGCGAATTATGCCGCGTGGCATTTTCGCAAAATTTACTGTTGGCGTGGTAGTCTGGTAATTTTTTTGTCAAAACGTGGCACTTTGGTCACTCTCCCCTCTCTTTGTGTGACAGCCACTGCTCATCCAGCAAACCATCTTTGAACTTTTTTTTTAATACAGATAAGGGCTAGGCCCCAAGCAGCAAAACTAACAAATAGTGTCCAAGGCCAGTAACGGCCTTATCCCTAAAGGGGGATCCTGGTAAATAATTAGGTTCTTTTACTTCTTGAAACTAACTTTTGCTAACATGTCCACACAGTTGTTCTTGCTTCTTGCAATCTTGACAAACCTCACCGTCCAGTCCTTATTCCTCCATTCCCTGATGTTATTCACCAAATGTGATACATTTCCTTCTCCCTCCCTAGGGTTTATGGCTTCCACCGCTAATGCTGAATCGCTTTCCACTATAAGATGACGAGCTCCTCCATCTTCTCATGCTATTTGCAGCCATTTGAGGATCACCCATAGCTCCGCAATTAGAGGGGAGCATCTCCCTATTCGGTAGAAAAATCCTGTCACCCATAAGCCATTCTCCTTTTTGACAACCCCTCCATAAGAAGCTTCCCTCCCTTCCTTCTTTACCGACCCGTCAACGTTAAGCTTCCACCACCCTGGGGGCGGTTGGCTCCACTTAACAGAGGACCCGTTCAGATCTTGAAACGGGGGGGAGTGATCAAGTTACATTCCGAGGCTGCAAGAATGTCACTAATATACCTTGAAATTTTGAGGATCGGTTTGTTAGAACGGCTCTCCTGCGAGTTGTGCACCTCTATATTCCTCCAATGCCACATGTGCCAAATGGTAGTTATGAATATGTCTAAACATTTGAGATTGAGCCTGCTCTTCCATCCTCTTTCCAAGTTCTTCACCAGCCACTCCTCCGGGTTCTGGGATAGGAACTCTGCAGGGATGTTGTTGCTAAACCAATCTTTCCATACCTGCTGAGCTAGGGGGAAGTCTCTTAGGACATGAGTGTGTTCTCAGCTTTATCTCGGCAATTATGGCAATTAGTGTCCCCACCCCACACAAGCGACCTCTCTTTGGTTAGGAGTTTGTTGTGTGCCACAATCCAAACGAAGGATCTCATCCTCAGAGGGCCATGCCAATTCCATATCAAGCTCCACTTAGGATCCTTCGCAAGGAACTCGAGTCCCATAATAACATTATATGCATTCTTCACTATTTTTCCATCACCCTTCTCATTTCTCCAAATTAACTGGTCTTGTCCCCTATTCATATTGGGTGAAGGGACTGCCCGAGTCACCTGAACCATCTCCTCCTGGAGTAAGGCCCTCACCCGGTTAGTACCCCACTCCCTTGTGTCTCTGTCAAACATATCTATGCATCTTAACCGGAGGGTGTCTTCTTCCAACGACCTGTTTGTGAAGCATTCAAGAGGGGCTTGCAATTCCGTCCAGCAATCTTGCCAGAAGAGGGTTTCTCTCCCATCCCCTATGTCCCATTGCAACCTGTTCAAAAACTCACTCCAAATTCTGAATAATCCTTTCCAAAGGCTGGAATCATAGCTTTGGGCTTTAACTTGTCTTCTCCAGTCCAAGTTCCTTTCGTACTTACCCCTCAAGACTTTGACCCATAGGCCTTCTTCATTGTTTAGGATATTCCACGCCACCTTAAAGAGAAATGCTTCATTGTGGGCTTGAAGATTTCGGATCCCCAAACCCCCTGCCTCCTTTGGTCTGTACAGGCTATCCCAGGATAATAAATGAGGTCTCATCTTTTGATTAGAATCTTCCCAAATGAAGGACATTTGGAGTTGCTCCAGCTCTTTACAGACCGAAATAGGCAATGCCTCATGCTGCATGTGAAATGATGGGATGGTGCTCAGAACCGAATTAGCTAGTGTTGTTCTGCCGGCGAAGGATAAAAGGTTGCATTTCTAGCCCGTTAGCTTTTGTCTCACCCTATGGATCACCCCTTCAAATTTACTTCTTCTTCCTTTTCCATTGTGGAGGATTGTCCCCAAGTATTTTCCCAAAGACTCTGCAACCTTAAAGCCGCTAGCCTTCGCTATTGACTCCTTGATCTGAAAACTGGTGTTCCTGGAAAAATAAACCACTATTTTGTCAATGTTCACTTCCTGACATGTAGCTAAACTCCTGGATACATCCAAGCATGACGTCTAGCCTCCCCGAATAACACCAGGTCATCTGCAAACATGAGATGGGATATGTTGGGACCTCTCCTTCCTACTTTCACTGGCTTCCAATTCTTCAATCTGATCTGCTCGGCTATCAAGTGTGTCAGCTTGTCCATGCACAACACGAATAAATAAGGGGAGATGGGGTCTCCCTATCTTATTCCTCGATATGGGTAAAAAGTGCTCGTTTTGTCTCCATTCCACAGAATCTTAAAATTCGTAGAAGTGATGCAAGCTTTGATCACATACACCATATAAGGAGGAATTCCTATCTCAACTAGAACCTTTACAATGAAGTTCCAGCTTAGCCTATCATACGCTTTCACCAAGTCAATCTTGATGGACATAGACGACCTTTTCCCTCTCTTCCTATTCATCGAATGAGTCAGCTCCTGAGCAATAATTATTTTATCTTGAATGTTTCTTCCCGGGACAAAACTCGATTGAAAAGGGGACACCAGTTCTTCAGCGTAGGTTTTAATCTGTTCACTATCACTTTGGTCACTGCCTTGTACAACATATTGCAGAGGGAGATGGGCCTGAACTGACCTAAGTTCTCAGGTGCCTCCACTTTGGGAATCAGAACCAGAAGGGTGTTGTTTATGACCCTTATTCCTTCTGGATCCGCAAACCAAGCTCTCACATTTGCAAATATTCTATTTCCCAAAGTTTCCCGGTTCTTCTGGTAGAATACTGCTGGAAAACCATCCGGGCCAAGGGCCTTGCTCCCCTTCATTTGGAAGAAGGCAACTTTGACCTCTTCTTTGGACTTCTCCTTTTTGAGCAAATTTATCTCAATAGCATCTAGCGTCGGCCAAGAAACCTTCGTGCTCCTCCACTGCCTCTGCCCTGTATCCTCTGTAAACAACTTCTTGTAAAAGTTCAAAGCCATTCCTTTCAGATTCTCTTCATCTCTGATCCATACCCCCACCTCATTCTTCAAAGCCTCAATTTTGTTCCTTTTCCTTCTTGTAATGGCTAACCATCTTTGAACTTACTTATGCTTTTTCCCTTAACATTTGAACTATTTTTTATTTTTATTATTTGGGTATTGAAATTAAATATATATCCAATATTGTAGTGCTGATTAAGCATCAAGCATTGACCATTGCCACTTTACATCTAGTTCTAACACTGACCACTGCCATTTTTGGGTCCAAATTTAGTTTTTGAGCAATCATAGAAACAACCCGGTTTAGTTTCAGTCTATGATGCACGGACACGGACACGGGACACGGGACACGACACGACACGACACGCCGACACGTTAATTCTAAAAAATGTCATATTTCGACACGTTGGGACACGTTTTGATATTAAATAAATTTTTTAATATATATAATATAATTTTTATTTAATACATATAAGAGTCCATTTTTGTTAATTTTTAATGTCAAATTTCATAACAAAAAAAAATTAATTTATAAATTATTTCTTTTATATTTAGTTAAAAAAAATAAAATTAAGATTAAAAAAATAAAAAAAAAAAAAAAAAAACGTGTCCAAACGTGTCCGAGCGTGTCCCCAAATGTTGACTGCGTGTCTCCAAATATTGACCGCGTGTCGGAACGTGTCGGAGAGTTGACCGCGTGTCCCCAAATGTTGACTGCATGTCGGACGCGTGTCCGAGCATGTCGGAGCGTGTCCGTGTCGGACACGTGTCCGACACGCAAAATTTTTAAAAAAATGCGTGTCGGTGCATCTGAGGTTTCAGTTACAGTTGTCAAATGGGTTATAGCTAACTCCAATAGATTCAGTTAGAGCTAGTTTAGATCCTATCCTAACCTATATATACTGTTATCTGAACAAATCATTTAGTTGGTTGTATTGTATTACACTTTTCAGATTCACTTCATTTTCCTCTTTGTTCTTTCTTGCTCTGCTCTCTGTCGTACACTTTTTATGATGGTAGCAATTATACTTACCACCATTTTAATTTTATTACTTTATTGTTTATTATTGGATTAATTTGAAATAAGCGGTTAAAAATGAAAAAAAAATTAATTACATTGATTTTAAATTGATCTAACATTAACCAATTAGATAGTAAGAGTAATAAGATTAAAATGATAGTATATATAATATTAGAGGAAAGTTATAGTTATAACCTTTTTTTTTTACAACCTCTTACAACCATACTTTAACACCGTTGATTTCCGTCAATCAACGGTTATCATTTATTGTAAATTAATAATTAATTAATAAGTTTAATTTGAAAAAATGATAACCGTTGATTGGCGGAAATCAACGGTGATAAAATATGGTTGTAAGAGATTGTAAAAAAAAAAGTTATAACTATAATTTTTCTCATAATATTATCCTATATCAAACTGAAAAAATTCTTAGCCGTTAATATATATATTTTTTTTTTGAGATAAACATATGTAGCCTAAGTGGCAACCAAGCCCACCACAAAATGGACTTAAAATTTTTGAGAATGAAAAAGTTTAGAAATTGAAGAGAATCACATTTATAACAAGTTAGTAGAAATTAAAACTTAAGTTATTATGGAATTGTGTAAAAGTAATGTAATTGAAAGACTTATGAGAGTATTATTTATGTAATCAAACTCTAAATAGTTTCGTAATGTTTGTTCATTTTTAAAATATTTTAGATGTTCAGTATTTCAAATAGGATAGGATAGAAGGAAAGAAATGCTACAAAACTAGAAGAAAAAAAAAAGGAATATAATTCAGACACAATGTTGTAAATGTTGAGAATATTTATTGGACAAGTGAAAATAATAGAAACCATTTATCAATTCAAGAGTTAATGATAACTCCAATTCATTTTGCTAACAATTCTGTGAATTTTTATTTTTCTTTTGACCATTTAGTATTTTTCATTACAAATTTCTTTTGATTCATTCCATTTTAAGTTGTTTCTTCTCGATAATAATAATATTAATAATATATTTACTGTCACAGTATGTTTCTTTTAAAATTTTATTCAATTAAAATACAGATAATTCATAGGGTAAAGTGTATACCATTTTAAAGGATGTAAAATTGTGTCAATTTAAGAGATAGATAAAGGAGGAGAGGGAGTTGACAAAAAAAGTAAAGGTGTGGGTCTCACTTCTTTGTAAGAGTGAAAGGATATAAGTTGTATCATTCTAAAGGATAAACAATTTTCCCTAATTCATATTATTAATGAGAAAGGTAATATCATGCTTTGTAAACCGCTCGTAGCATCACTAGTACATAATAAGTTAATCAAAATAGTATTTCTCCTAAACAAATATTCTTATGGAGCATACATATTCTAGTTATAACATTGTTGTATTAGCAGAGTGAAATGTCGTTAACTAGGCTTAGAAAGGGAGTTAAATGCATATATTTACCTCAATCTTTTTTGAATTTTCTATTCTTTTCCAGAATACCTCGACTTTGATTCCAATCCTGATTCGCTTGAGTTTTGAGTAATCATAAAAAGTTTCTTTTTATATTTCCTTTTTTATTGTCTTGAAAATAATCAAACAAGCTACCTGCAAGAATAAATAAATAAATTTACATACCAACCATATGAAAGGATGCGATTTCTAATAATAGACAGGCATGAAAGGGAAAAATCTACCATGCATGTTTTTTTCACAGTTTAGGCACATGAATGCACCTTGTAAGTCATTCTCTATTTGAAAGAGTTTTTATTTTTACTATTTTTTTAAGTATTATCCTATTCATAGATTAACCCCAAAAATTTTGTTTTTTCTTTACAATTACTTAAACACATTTTATTTTTCTTAGTTCAACTATATAATCTTAAATTTTTACATTTACTTGTTCAACAAGTTAATTACACATAATTAATTAGGATCGTTGATGTGTTTAGCAGAAATATCAACACTTTAAATGCAAGGCATCTGTTGAAGTTCACTAATATGTATTTTGCAATCCGAAAAATGACATAAATAACTATTTCTATCAATATAATCCACATATATAACACAATTTGTTCAGTATGAAATTGATACAACACGACATGAACAACTTTAGATTTAAAATGGAGAAAAGCTTTCAAATTTTTATCCTTTAACTTTTAAGATGAAAATTAATTGAATAACATCAAGTTAATAAATAAAAGTGGGAGTAAATATAAAATTATTTAATTATTTAATTTAAACAGATGAATTGCAAGTCAACGGGTTGTTACGCGGTGTGATTTTTTCAATATAATTTTCAGCTTTTTAAAATAATCAAAGAGGAATTAATAAGATATCATAATAACTTTAATATAACTATTATAGTTTCTTCTTTTTTGGTTCTGATTCTATGATTGAACCAAGTTATTACTTAGTAGATGTGACAATTCGGGTTAAAATGACATGACACGAATTTGACACGAACACAAATACACTTAACATGAGCATGACACAAATTTAAAATTAAGTTAAAACCTTCGATACGAACACAACTCGTATTATATTTTGTAATTCAACATGACACGATATGAATAATCTGTCAACCACAAATTATTTTACTTATTATACAAGTTGATACGACACGACAAGACACGAATAACTTATTTACAACACAAATAATCTCTATGCTCATATTTTGGAAAATTCGATTTGGAGGTCATCATGGTCAAAAGGCTAGTTACCAAGGTACAAATTCACATCCTTCTATCAGGGCTCTAGGAAGACCTATTTTCTTAAACAACATGTGGATATTACATCAATATATTTTGCATATCTATTATAACTTATAAGTTATATATGTACTTGCTGAGCTTTTTCGGCCGCTGAACTCCAATAGTAGATCTAATCTAAGGCTTTAACCTCTAGCCAAACTCAAAACAAGAATAGCCACAGCATAAATAAATGATCATTTAATGCAGAGTGTAGACTGAAAACGGAAATTAAATTCAGATAAAAAATTGAAAATGCATACAAAACCAAAGGCGACCTTGTGATATTTAATTTATTTTATTTACCTTATGTTCGATACTCTCAGCACATACTTAAGCCTATTGAACAATCTTCCCCTTTCTCAGATGTCCTGCAGCAACCACAAAATAAGATAATGTTGACTTCAGTTCGAGTTCTGCAACTAAGAATCAAACAGGAGCAGCATTGATCCAAAAATAGAAAAAGCAACTCATGGTCTTTCCCACATGAACAAACTTTACAGCCATTGCAAATCTTGGTCTCATATTTATATCCATTCATATTCGACTCTCTTTTTTAATGACACCCACTGACAAACTTTACAACTGGCCATGCATTTAAAAATTGCAAACTTGGTCTCAGGAAATATTACTCTCCTTTCACACGAGGTAACTTATCTCATTTTCTCTTACTTCGATTTTAGCACCTCATCTTTTTCTTCTTTTTCTTTTTTCATGTAATGGTAGGACCCATACATTTTCTCTCTACCACATAAGATAACTATCTTATGTGGAAGGAGATTAATAAAACCGCTTATATATATATATATATATATATATATATATATATATATATATATATATATATATATATATATATCCATTCATTTTCCACTCTTATTATTTTTTATTTTATTTTTAATCACACCCACTGACAAACTTTACAACTGGCCATACATTTAAAAATGCCAAGTGTGTGTCACATATTATAGGGATAGGATATTGTGACACACAAATAATGTTACGCACAGTGTTACGACCACATCTTAACCGTTGATTTCCGCCAATCAACAGCTATCATTTTAGTAAATCAAACTCATTAATTAATTATTAATTCTCAATAAATGATAATCGTTAATTGGCGGAAATCAACGATTAAAATGTGGTCGTAACATTGTGCGTAACATTACTTGTGTGTCAGAATATCCTATCCCTTATTTATAATCCATTCATTCTTGGCAAGACACGTTCTCAACGATGCTAGAGAATGTCAATTTAGAAGTAATAAAGCGAGTTCAAAAGGTCGATCTAAGTGCACCTCTTGCAAAGAACCACAGAGTTGCAGCCTCTTCGCCTCTTCTATCAGTTCAGAGTCCCCACTAATGTCTTTAAAAGCAGAGATGACTTCGAATGGACGATAAGGATTTTGTTGGTGGACGATTTATAAAATTCTCAGTGGTGTCTGCCCTAATCACGGTGAGGTATCGGTGTTTAACTCCAATTTATTTTTTATTTAAGAAAAAATAAAGTAGAGATGACTTCAACACGAATTTGTTTGAATGTGTTTCGTTTTTTTTTTCAACAATATTTTGTAAAATGATTTATAAAAACTAACATGTAAAACAAGATGAAGGATATTCTTACTACCAAAATTTTTTACTATTAATTTACTATCTATCTAATCACCATTGAATCAAAGCGAGAGAATACTAAAAAAAAATTGAAAAAATAGAAAATATTAATCCAATGATGATTAGATAGGTAGTGAATTGGTAGTAGAAAATTTTGGCAGTAAGAATATCCCTCGAACAAGTGAATACAAAAAATTTGGTTGATATTTTATATTGAAAAGGTTTTTAAAAGTAAAAAAAAAAAATCTCCTTGATAAATATTTTTTAAAGCAAACAAAAAAAACCTGTTTGATTGATAATTTTTTTCTTGTTGGTTTCATTTTATAATTTCTTTATTCACGTGTAAAAAAATTCAGATATTTTTTATAAAATATTTTTAATACGAAAGCAAATCATGTTACAAAACTTTCTTAAGACTAAATTAAATCATTACAAATTAAAAAACAATGAATTGTTGTAAAATATTGATGACTTAAATCATGTTACAGTTATGCAAGTATGGGTGGCTTAAATCATGTTACAGTTGACAGTAATAATGCAACTATCTCGTATTCATAATTTTGTAACCATCACATTAATAGAGCATTAATAATTCATTCATAATTGTAATTTTATATGTTGACATTGTTTGTATGGGATATCTGAGCTGAGTTCTACCCTACCTTTCTTTGTATTCTCTCTTCCCTTCCTCCCTCATTCATCTCCTTTATTTTATGGATTTTATAATTCTTATTTAACATGAGAATTCAGATTTTTCTACACGCCTTTTGATTTCCGTGCTGACATGGGTCCTACATATAATTTTTTCTAACACATAGGTCCTACATATTTTTTATCTCTACAACATGAGAATTGAATTCTCATTTAACATGGGAAAATCAAATCCCTTATTTTATAACATGAATCGAATTTTAATTGTTATTTTAGAATTGTTTTTAGCCAAATGGAAAAGTCAGCTACCATACTGAGACTTATTATTTCAATCCTTCAAAGAGAGGAATTTAACTTGCATTGAAACAGAGAATAACATTCATGAAATAAAATTCATTCTCAAAGTTATCATTTGTGGGATGTAAAATAAAATTAGGAAAAAAATATTTGTCCTTTTAAATAACACAACTTATATCCTTTCACTCTTACAAATATGTGGGACCCACATCTTTATATTTTTTTGTCTACCCTCCCTTCTCCTTTATCTATCTCTTTCTCACACTTAAAATGACATAACTTGACATCCTTTAAAATGATACACACTTTTCCCATAAAATTATCTTCTAAAGCTCAGAATATCTACTAACCTTCTAAAGCTCAGCATAAGGCTGAAGTTCTCGATTTTTGGGAGCATATTTAGAACGCCTCACACTACTTTCTCGTGATCTCTGGATTTCTCCTGATTTATGGGTGCAAATGATTAGTTCATAGAAAAGACGAATCCCGTACGAAGGAGAGCAAATAGAAAAGGCAGCAATAGCAATAAGCATTATTATACAAAAAGTAATACGGGGTTCGCGACTAAGAAGTGAGATATTTGGCACCATATCGTCGAAACCCAACACAAGAAAATGTTTGCTGATTACAAATTGAGGAGGATATTCTTATTACTAAAATTTTCTACTACTAACTTACTATCTATTTAATCATCATTGGATCAAAGAGGGAGAATGCTTAAAAGTTTTTGAAAAAAGAAAAAATATTGATCCAATGGTGATTAGATAGGTAGTAAATTAGTAGTAGGAAATTTTGGTAGTAAAAATATTTCTCCTCTTGCAATTTTGTCAATGATGAGAAGAGATTGCTCTCCATACTCAACATTCTTTTGAGAATTGAAAATTAAAATAAATTAAAACACTTCTAGGGAGCATTAGGTAGGGAATAATTTTTTTTTTCGGGAATCATGTCAGGATTATGATGAAAAAATTATTTTTTCGAAAATGTTATCAAAAAATTATTTGGTATTCTAAAATATTACCAAAATTTTGTCCCAAAAAAAATGTACTGTTTTTTCAACACCTGCGATTCCAACTTGAATGGCATTTTGAAAAAATATTGTACACAAAATAAAATCTCGAATTTTTTTTCAAAAATCTTATATCAAACATACGTAAAAAGGATTACTACTCTTTATCAAAAAAATAAAAATAAATAAGATTACTACTATCACTTTCATGAGAATCTCAAAAAAAATCCCCTTTCAAACAGTGGCGGAGCCAGGATTGGAGGGGAAGGGGGCGAAAACTAATTTTCTATCTTATATAATATTTATATTTTCTTTATCTATTGACCTCATAGCTTCATGGAATTCATTTATGTGATTTCTTATCAAAATTTAACAACATTTCAAAGACAGAAAAAATGTACTATTAGCCAGTCCAACAGAGATAAAATGTAATTTAAAACAATAATTAAAAAAAATGTCTTAACTAAAACAATGCTTTTAACTACATTTTTTTTAATAAAAGACTCAAACCAAGTTGTCCCAAAAAGTGAATCTTTTAAATTAAGTAAACTCATTTTCTTTATATGAAACCACTACACAGAAGAAACACAATCATGCAAATAAAAAGAGAGCAAAAAGATGAAGTGAAGATAGATTTCAACTTGGATATCAAACTAGATCTTCTAGAAGAAGCACTTAACAGTAATAACAGTACCATATTTAACCTTTAACTACTTTGATTTTTTTTCATTTTTTTTTCGAGGGGAAGGGGGGCCGCCGCCCACCCTAGCCTCCCCCTGTTTCCGCCTCTGCTATCAAACACCTACCTAAGGTATTCTCTAATTTCAATTATAAAAATTAAAAAGTAGATATATACTATTTTAAGAATTATTTTCAGAAAATACTTTTGTCAAACAAATTTTTTTTCTTGAAATTAAAAAACTGTTTAGCCAAAGTGTTTTCACTTCTTACTAGTGATATTAAAAAGGAAAAACAAAACAAAAGTACCTAAAAAAAAGGAAAACTAATTTTGAGGGATATAAACTTGGAATAAATGGCAAGCAAGGCCTCAGTAAATGGATTTAAAAGAAAAATAAATAAATTGGAAAGCAGATAAATTAAAAACACCAGCCTACATTCTTATTAGTGATATAAAGGAAGATATAAATAAGCCAGATTTTGAGTCAAAGTGTTTGAATTGTGCAGTTTACCCCAATCTGTGTACTGGATGCATTCAAAAGCTTGCCTCTATTATGCAGTGTCCTTCCTCTCCGTGAATTTCAGCCGGATGCATCATCTCTACGTATCCTAACACTTTTTGAATATGAAACCAATCTTTTCACTTCGTGTTTCTTATCATGTTCCAACAAAAAGCTTTTGCCATGTTAATACACATCATAATATAGATATTGCGTATCTAGTTGGCCACTTAATTAAATTCAATAGTAGATCTAAGGCTTTAAACTCTAGTGAAATTCAAATCAAGCATAGTCACCACTCACCACATAAACAAATGATCATGTAATACATGAGGAGTGCAGAAAAAATGGAAATAGTTTACAGATAGAAAAGTTGAAAAAACAAACAGAAAAAAAGGTGAGAATGTAATTCTTTTACCTCATTTCCGGGACATAGTTAAGTCTGTTGAACTTGAACAGCATTTCTCCTTCTTCATTCTCCAGAAGTGGTCTGTTCAATGTATAAAACCATTCATTTGCAAGTCTTGGTCTTTTTTTTTTTTTTAATTAATTCCATACGACAAACTTTACAGCTGGACATTAATTTAAAATCGAGTAACTATTGTATTTTTTTATTTATTTTATAACCGATCTTCTTTGAGTAGCTTATGAGAGTAATTCGAAGTTCCAGGAATTTAAGATTAAAGTTTTATGTTTCTCGTGAGATTGTATTTAGTGGGATGTAATCTTTTCCTATATATTTTTAGGAATAGGATATTGTGACAATCAAATAATGTTATTATCAATGTTACTACCACATTTTAACCGTTGATTTCCATCAATTACCGGTTATCATTTATTGTGAATTAGTAATTAATTAATGAGTTTGATTTGAAAAATGATAACCGTTTGGCGGAAATCAACGGTTAAGATATGATAGTAACATTATTTGGTTATCACAATATCCTATCCCATATTTTTGTAGTCCATTAGTTTGCAACTCGTTGTCTTTTTTTCTTAATTAATTATGTATATATTTTAATAATTTCGATTATTTTTTGAATTCATATTTTGTCTCACGCGAAGACAAACCTTACAGCTCGCCATTCATTTAAAATTTGCAAGTGTTGGTCTTATTTTTTAAAGTCCATTAGTTCGCAAGTCGTGATCTTCTTTCTTAATTAATTATGTATATATTTTATTAATTTCGATTATTTTTTGAATTCTTATTTTGTCTCATGCGAAGACAAACTTTACAGCTCGCCATTCATTTAAAATTTGCAAGTGTTGGTCTTATTTAATAGTTCATTAGTTCGCAAGTCGTTGACTTCTTTCGTAATTAATTGTGCATATATTTTATTAGGATCGTGATCCTTTATATCAGTGTCAATTTTTTTTGATTTGGTGAAGATAAACTTAATTATGCATATATAAACTTTTAGTTTGGCACCAAATTTTAATTGATGATTTTGTGAATTTAATGATTATAATTTATTTAATTAAACTTATTAATTAATTATTATTTCTCAATAAATTATAACTGTTAGATGAACAAAATCTAACTGCTAAGATATAGCACCAAACCTTTTTATTTGACATTTGTCAAAAGATCATGTCCCATTTTATTAATTTCGATTATTTTTTGAATTCATATTTTGTCTCAGGCGAAGACAAACTTTACAGCGGCCATTCATTTAAAATTTCCATATCTTGATCTTGTTTTTTTGTAATCCATCCGTTTGATTGACAAGTCTTGCTCTTCTTTTTATAATATAATTTTATTTTTAAAAATTTGGCATATCTTTTAGTAATTTCAAGTATTTTTCTTAAATAATTTTTCAGTTCATATTTTTAAATTTGATTTGAATTTTTCAGTCCATAAACAACTAATCCTACCTTTGTAATTCATGCAATTACCCACGTGTCCCTTAAGAACCAATCCTACCTATATACATCATGCAATCACTAATTGTAACTCAAGATACAAAGTTAGTCAAGCGGGTAGAATGCTTCCTCTCTCTAGCAGATTTCCTTAGCCACCGTTTCGTACGCGGTGTTCTTTGGGATTCTCAGGAAATTAAATTTTTTAAAATTTTAAATTTTTGGATATTATTATAACTGGATGTAAAAATCATATTTTTGAAAATCGAAATTCTCGGACAAATAAAAAAATTTCTCCTGTACCAAACATCCCCTTGGATTCTCCCCACATCCAAGGAAATTTTTTCCCAGCTCACTCCTTCCCTTTTTCTTCTCCCCCTCTCTCTCTCTCTCTCTCCTCTCTCCACGCTATTCTGTTTTGAGGGACCACAGAGGCCGGGATTTCTGAATATTATCTCCACATCTAATGCTGCAACCACCTCCCTCAGCTCAAACATCTTAACTTCCTTTCTCCCTCTCATTCTCTATTTTTTTTTTCATAATTCTTACTTAGATCATCAATTAATCCGATGGAGTCAAACAGAACCATAAGTGCGACAAAATTATCCTTATCAATTTTTTAATACATTGCATATCTACAACTCAAATTCCAAACTATTAATTATGTTTAAATAATTGTGGCACTTGTTCCGCATCTAGTGCCTACAAAATCGATTTCAATCGTTTAACTCTAGTAACAGGTAATAATGAAACGATGAAACTACCAATTATTTAATTGGTGATAGCATCACAATTAGGAGAATATCTATAGTGTTACGGATGCACTAAATTTTTGATATATCTTCCACTCAAAATGTGATACTTGTCTTACTTTCGTCAAAAAATGTGATACGTGTCTTACTTTTGTCAAATTATTAATAAATAATTTATTTTAAATTCAGGTGAGAGAGTGATTTAATAAAAAGTAAAACACGTTACATTATGAGTGAAAGATATACCGAAAACTTGGTACATCCGTGGCGCTAAAGAAATTTCCCACAATTAGCCACCAGAGAGTCCCTTAATTGCTCATAGAAATAGGTGCATATACATGCCTTGTACACAACAAGTACTTTAAATACAGTACTGCAATACACATCCACATATTTTGGATATTTGATACAAAACGCATAAGCCAAGTTTATTCATTAAATTACAAAGGGCTGCTAGAAAGACACTTGAATACCAAGTAGTGCCATAAACTGAGAAATGAACTCAGGATGCCCTGGCCATGCAGCTCCAGTAACCAGATTTCCATCAGTGAAGCAACGACTTATGGGGTCAGGCTCCAGCCACGTTGCTCCTGACAGAACCACATTAAGCTTCACAGCCGGATAAGCAGTGCATTTCCTTCCCTGTTAGAATGAAAAATGTATGTCAGCATGGCACCAAGATGTCATTGTACCATCCAGTATACCAATTATGTCATCACATGGAAACAGTGTAGAATAGAACAGCACAGCACCAAAATAACAACACTTGATTTTAAGTTCTGTAGCAATAAATGAAATAAGGGGAATGACAGAAATATTATGTTTTTTTCTGACCAAGATATTCATTGATTCTCATTGTGTTTTTCCACCTACTGTCCAAAATTTATTATGATGTGGGATTTCCTCCCTCACAATATATTAATCTATTTATAATATTTACACAATACCATCATTTTTTCTGTTCCTTGATGGGAGATAGAAGGCGAGGAAAGCGATACATCTCATGAAGGTTATTAAGGATTGAAATCCAATTATCAAGAAAGCAAAATGGTGTACAAAAAGTAGAAGACTACCAAAGTGAGAAAGAACTAAGATAAGAATAAATATGAGCAACAAAAGTCATGCTAGCATTGGATTTAAAAAAAAAAAAAAAGGTCATGCTAGCATTTCATGAACACAAAATACACAAGGAGATAAAGCCACACAGAAAGCTGGCTGTATAGATTTCATTAATCCAGATCAACTAGAAAGTAAGTCTGCAAAGAAGATGCTGTGATTCTCAATCCATGATGTATGTCTCAACCAACATATCACAAAATAACAAGCAACTCTATAACGAAGCTAGGGACAGGAAGAAAAAAATTCAGAAGCAACTCGCCTGCGAAGTATAACAGTAATTATAGCAGAGGAGGAAAAAAGGACACAAAAATATAAAGTACAATCAAACTGCACCTTGAGTTCATGAATTGCTTAATCTCAACTTGTTGAGATATATAAAACCATTAATGTAGCCTAACCCAACAGCTTAAGCTTTTGGGTTGAATTGGTTCTTTATATGGTATCAGAGTCTCGTGTCCCGGGTTCGATCCTCACCGCCCCCCACTTTCTCTTGTGGAATTTCTTAGCACAGTTAGATGGGTCTGTGCATTGTCCACCCTTCAAGCCCAATTGGCTCTCGTGTGAGGGGGCATGTTGAGGTATATAAAACCATTAATGTAGCCTTACTCAACAGCTTAAGCTTTTGGGTTGAATTGGTTCTTTATACAACTTGTAGTTTGTTAAGCACACACAAAGACCAAGACTCACATATCACAAACATTATATCTTCCCAAAAGCATTGTTGAAAACTAAAAACTAGAAGGGGTGTGCCTAAAGCATCAAGAAATTAATATAAAAGTTAAGATCAAAAGTACGATCTATAACAACACTACATGAGTTACTTAAGGAAATGACTCTGACCCTGTAAGTGATAATTTCCTACTTGCTCAGCCTTGCAATAGTTACACCTTAGTAACCCAAAAATTCAAAATAATTATGTCTGCATACTGTTAGATCTAATAATTGAAGTAACAAGATATAGTGAGATGCTGGAAATGGTGCTTTTCTTTCCTGATAGTTGGCACAAGACAAATCTTGACTAGAAAGATGCATAGAAACAAGTGTAGATTGAACATAAGTTCGAAGAATACAGTAGTAAAATACCTTGAGTTCAAGATTACCTAAAGACTGTACAACTCATGCATTTTTTGTCAAACCATATCAAAAGCTACTCTATTCAAATGCTGGTTGATAACATGCGTGAAACATAACACACAGTGTTTCTTTTGAGTTTATAGAAATAATACCTTGAGAACACCAGCAGCAGCCAAAATCTGTTGGCCATGGCAGATAGATGCCACTGGCTTCTTGCTTTCCATGAAATGCTTCACCAAGGCAATAACTGACTCATTCAATGACAAATACTCAGGTGATCGACCTCCAGGTATGACAAGAGCATCATAGCCAGAAGCATCCACATCATCATAGGTCGCAGTTAAAGTAAAATCATGTCCTGGCTTCTCACTGTAAGTTTGATCTCCTTCAAAATCATGAACAGCAGTTGGGCAAGTGTCACCAGCCTTCTTTGTGGGGCAAACTGCATCAACATGGCATCCTAAAGCCTGAAGGGCCTGAAAAGGAACCTTGACCTCATAATCTTCCATGTAATCCTGGAAATAAAATTTTTAAAACACATCTTCAACAATCAGCATAGCAATAAAAGTGAAATGGTTTATCAAATAAACATAAATACAAAGAGAAATTCTTGGGCACACTAGGTGCACTACTTGCTCACACACTATAACATTGAAGTGTGACAAGTCAACTATGTAGACCATCATTGTCTCCCACTTTAACTATTTGAATGTTAATAATTGTTAGTGTATAGATAGTGGCAAGTGGCCTACATAACTGAGGCGCCAAGCTTAATGGTACAGTGTAAGAAGACAGTCTTACACCATGTGAAGCTAGGAATATCCTAAACAAAAACCCCTTGGTAGGTACAAAATAGTAAATACTCATCAGCTCTATGCCTGAAAATTCTACTACTACGACTAGTCAGGCCAAAAGAAGTAAAGTGAGAGGTATCAAGCCCATGATTTTCAGCTGCAAGCAAAGCAACATGAAAAACGTTTGAACCTACCCCACAAATAAAGAGGATTTTTTTACTGGGGCCACTTATTTTGCCTCCTAATGCCTTCACAAAATGCTGAATGAATTCCGGGTGCGCTTCATAAGTAGGTGCAGTAATGAGATTACCATCCACCACAGTTGCTGACATGGTGTCAGGTTCAACCCAATGAGCACCAGCATCAACCAATACCGGTTTAACAGGAGGAAAAGCCGTGCACTTGCGACCTTTAACTACTCCAGCAGCTGCCAGAATCAATTGTCCATGACAAATGCAAGCAATTGCTTTTCCAGAACTGACAAACTTTGTCACCACTTCCACAACACCAGGAATATGAGCAAGATACTCAGGTGCCCTTCCACCAGGCAACCACAACCCATCATAGCTTGAGGCATCAATTTCATCAAAAGTTGCATTGAGCTCGAAATTGTGACCACGTGTCTCAGTATAAGTCTGAAACCAATCAAAATGCATTATTCAAGATCAAAACTTTAGCATACAAATTACAAAGCTCACCAACAGCATGTTTGCAACTACAAACTTTGGAAATTGATTGATTAGATTTACAAATGAGTTTTTTTTTTCTTCCTAAAGTCATAAAATTAGATTAGATTTGATTTTGAAACCCTTTGATTTTAAGTTGTGTACACGTAGAAATTTATTTGGTTTTGATTCTCAATTTCACCTATTATAAGTATAATTTTACTTTCATCTAGATCCGGTTCTGTATCCTAGGGCTGACCCAGTTCAAATACCCACTACGTGAGTGTCTGAGGAAGAGAATATTTTAGGCAGTCTTTCCCCTGCTTTTTGCGGAGAGACTGATTCGAACCCGCGACCTGACACACCACGGCAAGCAAGCTGACTGCTGAACCAAGCCGGCCCTTCATCCTATATATATATATATATATATATATATATATATATATATATATATATATTTGTTAATTTCAGGATCCGACTTGCTTTAAGTGTTTTTGTTTTTTTTTGGGTACACATGTAAGTTTTTCCATATCAGCAGTGATAGCAGAAATGACCGACCCTAATTTTATTCATCCATTCAATTCAAACTTTATTTTTTATGAATTGAATCCTAAATCAAATCAAATGAAAAAAAAAAAAAAATTAAACATTTGAATGATTGGAAACATTATGTAAGAAACCAAACCCAAAAAAGAAACAAGTGCCCGGGAATGTAGGAGAGACCTGGCCACCGGAAAGAACATGCACGGCGGTGCGGCAGACATCGCCGGCTTTCTTTCCTGGACAAACGGCGTCGACGGTGACACCAAAGGCTTGCAGTGCGTGAAATGGGAAAATACCCTGCAACACAAAACAAGAGAAGTGAATTGAAAAAACACTATGAATGGAAGAAGGGGATGATGATGATGAAGAAGAAGAAGAAGAAGAAGGAGTGAAAGTACTTCATAGTCTTCCATGTAGTCCCCACAAATCAACAGAACCCTTTTGGGAGCCATGGCTGCTATTGCTACTGACACTATCTGAGTGTAGGGTTGGAGGAAATGATTATATTCAGAACAACCCTTTTGTAGAGCAAGTTTGCAAAACTGAAAAAGTTTCAAGCTTTGGATAGTGTCACATCAAATTGTCACTTTTTTACGTGATGATTGCCCTCCCATGATTCTGCCTGAAATTTTGAAGGATGAATGATTGCAGAGATGAAAGAATGCTTCTTATTTTTTTCGGTGCTTTGATGATAATTACACAAATATTTTTATTTATTTTTTTAAACTTTGGAAGGATATTGTAACAAATAACTCGTTATTAGAATCTTATTACCGATCAATCTTACCATTGGATCGTTTAGGTTGAACCAACGGTTATATTTATTTTATCTTTGTATGGTTATGATTGGCAAAAAAATTAAAATAATGCAATATAATAAAAAAATTTCGCATTTAATGCTGTTTTTAAAATAATGATAGATCTACTGTTGCATGTGACGCCTCAAAGGGGCGTCTTCCCCTTCATGGGAGACGCCCCATTGAGGCGTCACATGTGACGCCCAAAAGGGGCGTCACATGCAGCAACCTATTAATACCCCACACCCTCCATTCAATGCACACCTCTTCTCTCACTCTTCTTTATCTCTTCTTAACTCTAATTCTTTTATCTTTAATTTGTATTTGAATTTTAGTTGTTATTATATTTAAATATGAGCTCAAATTCTGATTCTGTTCGTGTTGTGTTATATTACAATGGTAGGATGGTTGAAGGTCGACGAGGTGTCATATTTGAAGGTGAAAAAAGGCCAACACGTATCCAACGCAACACAAGCATTGGCGAACTGCATGAGAGAATTCGGCAGAAGTTAAGTCTTCAAGACAACCAGTGTATCACTCAGATCACGACAAGGGTATGGCAAGGTGATAGATACATTAGTTGGAAAGTTGTTGACGATGAAGACTTGGAGATGACAATGGAAGATTTTTTCAAGCAATCAAGGATAGATTTTCTGGAGTTGTATGTGGACATGGCTGCAACCGAGAATTTTTCCTTACCAGTGAGGTCAGTTGATTTAAATTCTCCCCGTCTTCCAGCTTCGCTTCCCGCTTATGCGTCTTCAGTTGGTAACTTTTCTGAGGGAGATGAAAATGATCCGACTTGGGTAATGGATGACGAAGACGATGACGACGACGATGAAAATATGGCAATGGAAGAACGTCTTTTGGCGGATGATGCAAGTGCTTCAGAAGGAGATGAACCTCGTGAAATGCCTGCGTCTCATATCCCAATATTCCATGAACCAGTCGCCGCGCAAATGCCGCAGTTGACTGACGTTGCGTCTGCCCCGTTAGGTATTCCCCATGAAGGTAATTGAAATTAATTATAAATAGCTGAATAGAATATTGGTTTAATACTTGAATTTAGAATTTTGTTTTTAAAACATATAATCCGCAGGTGCAGGTGACGAAGCTGTTATTCCTTTTTGGGAAGGAATTCCGCATTATTCGTACATTGATTGGAGTTATCGGAGCGAACAAGAATCATGCACTGATGGTACGGTTTCAGGATCAGGTTCAATTCAAGGTCCGTGGCAACTGGGTGATGCGTTATTTGTCAATCAAGAATTTCAAACAAAAAAAGATGTTCAAATGGCACTTAAGCACCACCTCATTAGGGAGCATCAAGAAGCAATCGTAATTAATATAATTCTTACAAAATACTAACTACTATTTTCTCTGTCACCTTGAGGCGTCACATGTGACGCCCAAAAGGGGCGTCACATGCAGCAGTAGATGTATCATTATTTCAGAAACAACATTAAATGCGAATTTTTTTTATTATATTGCATTATTTTAATTTTTTTGCCGGTTATGATTCCATATATGTAAAGTAAAAATATTAAATATGGTAAATCATAATCATACAAAGGTATGAATAAATATAAAATATTAAATTTGGAAAATCATGATCATACAAATATATAAATAAATATATATGTTGAATCAACACAAATAATCTAACAATGAGATTTTTTTTTTTTGTAATAATCTAATGATGAGATTAATTGATAGTAATATAATGGTAACACAACTTAATTGTTACAATATCGTTCCCTATTTTTTCTAAAGCAATATCAAAAAATATGTATTTTACTCTAGTAAACTTTGTAAAATAATATTATAAGTTTTTTTTTCTTGCAAGCAATGTGAGAATTTATGATTTGATTTTGATCCAATATTAGTAAAATTGATGATAAAAAATTATAAATATAACATCTCTCTCGAATAAACATATTAAATACTCGTTGTTTCTTCAAGTTGGGTTTATGATTTGTGAAGGGCTTCTATGTAAAAGTAATTAGATATGAAAGAAGAGTAATGTTTTTCGTACGTTGTTGAATAGAGCTTATTTCATGCCATAGATTCTTCGAAATGTGAGTTATCAATTTTTTTTCTTTTTTTATAGTGTGGGATCCACTTTAAGATGTCTCTATAGGAGATAATTTTATCTTCAAAGACATAAGAAAAAACCATCGATGAAAAAAATACACATATATTATTTGACAAGACAAAAAGATGCATGAGGATAAGGAAGGAAAGCACTTATTTCACGAGACAAGAAAATTGATTTGGAAATCTCTGGATTGAACCAGCATATTCTATGATGTGGCTCTGTTCTTGTTTTTTTTTCTTTTGGAAGCATTGATGGGGACAAAGTGTCTTTTCCTTTTATGTTTTTTATGTGTATGAAATATCCTTTTGCAATTCTGACATCAAAGTGGACGTGCCGGAGTGGTTATCGGGCATGACTAGAAATCATGTGGGCTCTGCCCGCGCAGGTTCGAATCCTGCCGTTCACGTTTTTTATTTTACTTTTCCTTTCTTTATAAAATGGGTTTGTAATTAACATAGTCCATAGAGAAGTACTCTTATTTCATTGTTATTAAGTTCGCAATTAAATAACTAATCTTAGTTCCAATTAAATAAATGCGACTTTATTTTTCTTATGTTAGATTGATACATAATTTATAAAAAGGTTAAACTAATATTTATGTTTTTGCACGATAAGAGTTTAAAAAACCTGAAGGATATAATAAAAAACAAGCTATTAAAAATAAAAAAAAAAACTCTACGCATAGTTGATGAACCAATAATTGAATCGGTTGGGTTAAAGTTGGTCCTGTTCAGATTGAAAACTATGCTCTTTATCTTGATATGAGATGTTTTGTTTCATTGAGATTTAAGCCACTACAACTAAATTTTTAAGCATAGGCCCAAAACCAGTGATAGAAAATGTCACATTTATGGAGAAAAAAGAGAGGAGAGCCTTGTATGCTCTTGTATTTCATCTAAAAAAAGGTATCTGACTTGGGTTTTATGGACTATATGATTCCCACTGACATAGCCACATAGATTAAATGATGAAAATGCTCTTGGAGGTAGAAAAATGCTTCCTCTTGGTGTGTGGAAAAATGAACAATAAAGAGGTAATAAAAATGTTTTGATCATCAACATCATTCACATTTCACGTACATTATATATTTTATTTTCATTAAATTAAATTAAGTTGAAAGATATACTTACCATCAAAAAAGTTTATAATATTCATAACTAACCTAATCAGATTGACTTTTCGTCAATCTAATATTTATAATTTATTGAAAATTATTGGGTAACATTTATTAATTAATTATTAATCAGAAATAAATTATAACCATTAGATTAATAAAAATCAATGATTATTAGATTGATTATAAAAGTGATAAATTTTTTTATGATAAATATATCACCCTTCATAGATTAATGAGTTTTATAATTCTCATGTTGGAGGAGAATTGAAATCTCATGTTGTAGAGATAAAAAACATGTGAGATCCATGTGTTAGAAAAAATTATATATAAGACCCATGTCAATGCGAAAATTGAAAGGTGTGTAGAAAAATTGTAATTGTCATGTTGAATATTTGATAACTTTTAATTCACTCTTCTATCCATTTTACTCGACTGTTTTTTTCATTTCTAAACGGCAACGTCGTTTGAGCCAAATATTTTACTAAGTCGTGCCGCTTCCTCTGAACCCCGACACTCTGTGTAACCTAACCCTAGCTCCGGCGACAATGGAGGTAGCGAACGCCCGGAAGCGCAAGTTCGACGACACAGTATCACCGGCTTCAGCATCAAGATCCAATGGATTCAACGACGACAATAACAACAACAACATCGATCTTTCCCTTCTGGAAGCCATCGAGAAATCACAGAACACAGTGGAAGTTATGGACCTCCGAACCCTAAAGAAGCTCGTTCTGGCCTTGGAGCGTCGCCTCAAGGAGAACATCGAAGCCCGATTGAAGTACCCGAACCAACCCGATCGGTTCGCCGATTCCGAAGTGGAGCTCCACGAAGAGCTCCAGAAGCTGAAGGTTCTCGCCGGAGCACCCGAACTGTACCCGGATTTCGTCAACCTCAATGTCGTTCCCTCAATTGTTGACTTGCTCAACCACGACAACACCGACATCGCCATCGACGTCGTTCAGTTGCTGCAGGAACTAACCGACGAGGATGTTCTCGACGAGAACGATGAACCGGCTAGGGTTTTGGTCGATGCTATGGTCGAGAGCAGCGCGCTCGAACTCTTGGTTCAGAATTTGCACCGGTTGTCTGATTCTGACTCGGATGAAGCTGCAGCAGTTTACAGTACTCTCGCGACGATCGAGAATTTGATCGAGGTGAAGCCTGCGGTGGCGGAATTGGTGTGTGAGAAGACCAAGCTGTTGAAGTGGTTGCTGGGGAAGATCAAAGTGAGGGAATTTGATAGTAATAAGCAATATGCTTCGGAGATTTTGGCGATTTTGCTGCAGAGCAGTACGGTGAATCAGAAGAAGTTGGGGCAGATGAATGGGGTGGATGTGGTGCTTCAGGCAGTGGCAATGTACAAGTCTAAGGACCCCAAGAGTTCGGATGAGGAAGAGATGGTGGAGAACTTGTTTGATTGCTTGTGCTGTTTGTTGATGCCTTTGGAGAATAAGGAAAGGTTTGTGAAGGCTGAAGGGGTGGAGTTGATGATAATTATTATGAAACAGAAGAAATTGGCTTATGGATCAGCTATAAGGGCGCTTGATTTTGCAATGACCAAGTACCCTCCTGCCTGTGAACGGTTTGTGGATGTTTTGGGCTTAAAGACAGCGTTTGCAGCTTTTATGGGTAAGGCAAGTGCTACTACCTTCCGCTATTGCCCATTTGCAGAACCGTCAAGATTTTAATGTTGCCTGATTATTAATTGTTATTAGTTCCTGTAATGGATTATTATTGCAACGATTGAAACTTTAAATATGTTTGAATTTCGTATTCTTTCCTTAATGTGATTACATAGACATCTTATAAATAGATTGCACTTAAAATGTTGTATATTTTGGTATATAGATTCCCATCAGTAAGAAGAACAAGAAAGAACGGTACCAAGAGGATTTAGAGGAGCGCCTAGTGTCACTGATTGCTTCATTATTTGGTAAGCAGGCAAGTGAAGTCTTATTTGAGTTTTGACTTAGGATGTCTTATGTGCTTGTTGCTCTACAAATACACTGCATCATGCATTTGACTGGGTATGATCATCCTCAATCACAAAGGAGAGTTTTTGCTCTAAATGGTTTACTGAAAATTTGGTTTTTAATAGAGCCTAATGGTATCAATTAATCCATCTAGTGGGAAAAGGCCGGGGTGGTTATTGTTGAAGGTTGCACTCCCAAATTGTTGCCTATGTCTGAAATGTTGTACATGCTCCCACATTGTTGCCTGTGTGTGGAATGTGTTACATGCCTTATTAAAATGCTCTTGGTGTCTGTTACATGTTATTTATATATCAAAGTAACACCAAATTTTTATGTTTTCGAAAGTGTCATTAAATGCATCCATGTATGAACTATGCATTTTGGTGAGACATGATATATGTATACTGTACTTTTCCCTTTTGTGATATTGAACTTCAGTATCTTATATATTTTCCTGTTGGAATTTTGAGGGGTTCTAGCAGAGAAAGAATACTAATTAAATTTGTTGAAAATGAGTATGAGAAGATAGACAGGCGAAAGCTTTTCAGAGTGACATTAAATTGAAATATGCATTTCAGTTAAACTAGGTATATGCATCTTGTATTTTTCCCTTTTGTGATTTTGAAATTCAGTACTCTATATATTTTCCCGGGTGGAATCTTGAGGGGTTCTAGGAGAGAAAGAATACTAAGTAAATTTGTTGAAAATGAGTATGAGAAGATAGCCAGGCTAATGCTTTTCAAAGTGGCATTAAGTGCATCCATTCATGAAATAGAAATATGCATTTTAGACTTTAGTGAGGCACGGTTTGTGTATACTGTACTTTTCCCCTTTTGTGATTTTGAACTTCAGTTCTCTGTATATTTTCCCAGGTGGGATCTTGAGGGG
>JAVKPL010012857.1:0-65037 GCA_032173675.1 Gastrolobium villosum | reverse complement strand
GGTGTGATACGCGTGTTTCATGCAAGGAGGAAAGATGATCTACAGCCGATGGTTGCATTCATACACAGCCGATGATATAACAATAAGTTTGTAAAGAAACTTGAGATACATCACCCAAAAGCTGGTTCAAACGGTGAAAGTGCCCAAGATCTTATAAACTCCACATCAGTTGCTCATACAACCAATGTGAGACTATATATCTCAACAAAGTTAACCATAACATGTTGCTGAGTTTATCAGTGCCTTCAAAAAAAAAAGAAAAAAAAAAACATCATAATTCAAAGTTCACGTAGCAACAAAACCAATAGTTGTGTTAATTGTTAAACTTTGTATGAGAACAATATTCACACAAAAACAAAAATAAAAATCTAACTACCCAATTGAAAAAAAAAATAGAAAAAAAAACAAATAGAAATTTCAATTTCCCTTCCCATTAAATTTTGCATAAATCTAATTTTGAATTCTTTATCACAACAATTCACACTGAGATACCACAAAATCAAGCAGAAAAAAAATTGTAAGGATAATAAATAGAAAAGAAAAAGGGTTGGATTAGGGTTAACTTGTCGTCGAGGTCGAGAAGAGCATCTTCACGTTTCGACGTCATGTTGCAATCTTCGCAGGCCTGAGTGGCAGAGCTTCCCTGGGCGAAGAAAGAGGATCATCACCTCTTGAGGCGGCGTTCGTAGACAAATCTCACACACATTACTCCTTAAATAGAGCACACAACACCAACCCTACACTAGATAGTGCTGCAGTTTTTTTTCTTTTTAGAGAGAGGGGAAAAGACACGTGACGCACGTGTTTCATGTATACAAGTCACAGAACATAAACATCATGTTAATTTATTTTTAAAAAATATTAAATTAAATTTCATGCAATCACTGCTATTTTTTGGAGAATACCCTAATTACTTTTTTAAAGTAAGTAGACTCGCTCCAGTATTTCACAGGCTTTGGCGCTGTGAACTGTGCCATAAGATTAATCTTGAGTGTGGACACATCAGGGATTAAAACATTAAATCCTCCCAAAATTGATATTAGCGGAAATCAAGCCGAAATTATTCGATCACCTGCTCAACCTCAATGTACTAGTTGAACTATCAACATTTTGTGCAATTATTATTTTTAATTTACAATGAAGTTCAAATTTCAAACAAGACTTAAATTTAAGCTATTAAAACCTTATTAATGAATTATTTCTTTTTAATTTTAAAATTATATATATTATATATATCAATGTACGTATGTATCGTCCAAATAAAACCGCCAAAGTTCATAGATCGATTCATTTATGATTACCATTTATACAAATAAAATATATATCCATTTATGACTACCATTTATAAATGAAACCTCTGAAAACCTCATTAATAGCTTCCTATTCATGAATATTAAAAAATCTGTATCTATATCCTGTAAGTAAAACATTCAAAATCCAGAGACCAATTCATTTATGACTTATAAAGTTTCCTTATTTTCTTTATTCCTAATTCCATAAAAAATATTCCATTTATTTCAAAAGACACAACTTTTCATTTTTCCAAATCGCAAGAACAGAGATAGTGAGACCCTTCAAAAATTGCATATTTCAAATTGGGCCACAAACTTTCAAATATTTTTTACTTTTTTACCACTTCCGGTCACCCCATCATCGAAGGAGAGAAAAAATATTTTCCAGAACAAAGGTTGTAAATTCTGCTCAGTCAGCGCCCTCTTGCAATTCTTGGGAGCCTGAGTGGCGGCAGAGCCCATAACGAGGAAGGGAAATATTTTCTATGCTCCAGGACCACCAAGGATTTGGTGCTCCTTCTCAAAACATTTATTTTTTCTTTCCCATTTTACCCCTGTTATTTTTTTTTTTTTCAATTTTACCTTCACATTTACACTAAGGGACCACCTAAAAAATGGTGGTCCCGCCCCACAATAAATTCTCTCACAAGGAAGAGCACACAACACCAACCATGAGATAATTTATTATGGGACGGGACCACCATTTTTTAGGTGGTCCCTTAGTGTAAATGAGAGGGTAAAATTGGAAAAGAAAAAAATAACAGGGGTAAAAAAGAAAAGCAAAAATTAGTGTTGTGAGAGGGAGCACCAAATCATTGGGTGGTCCTGAAGCATAGAAAATATTTCCCACCAACCGTTCACCGACTATTGTTGCCAATTTTATTTTATTTTTTTGTAGAGAGGGGGAATTAAGGAGACGTGACACGTGTGTTTCATGCAATTTTTTACTTTCTCCATGAAACATGAATATCATGTCATTTTATTTATTTATTTTTTAAATTAAGATAAGATTATTTTACACCCTGTAAATTATATTCTTAATCTTTATTTTTTTATTCTAATTATATTTAATGACAAATGAATCAATTACTAAGAATAAGTGTAAGATTTATAATTCTTATATACTAATATTTAAAAAAAATTCCTCTTAGGAATTTCATGATAAATATTACAAATAGAGCAATAAAACTTATAAAAATAAAAATATTATATAGTATAATTATTATGGAAGTGATTTTTAAAAAATAATATGATATTCAATATTCTAAATAAACTCCATAATTGTTAGGTGAGGGTGAAACTTTTTAGGTTTTCTCATAGTACTATATATATATGGAAAAAAAAATTTCTAAGGGAAATGGTTACAAAACTATTTGCAATATTACTTTAAGAAAAAATGTTAAAAACAAATTTTTAATATTCTCTTTTAACAGTTTAGTTAATACTAGGTGCAATTTTATAAAAAAAAACACGTTTTTTTAGGGAAAAATTTATTCTTTTAAAGGATTTAAATTATGTCATTTTAGTTTTTAACATTATGTACTATGGGTAATACATAATTATAATATTTTTTTTCTCTTCTCAGTCACTTTAATTTTAATATTATAACCATGGGCTTTACATTTCTCATTTAACATGAGGTTAGAAAACTTCCTACACACACATAATTCAAATGGATCCCGCTATAAACAAAAAACAAAAAATAAAAAATATTACACGCAAAATGATCTCTCACTAACATGAGAAAATAATTCTCCTATTAAAGGAGAAAGTGCTTTCCCTATAACTATATATCCGTAGTACGTAATGTTAAAGACTAAGATGACACAGCAAAATTTTTTTTTTTTTTTTGGAGATAAGCAAAAATTCTTTAATAAGGATATACACTTAACCCATTTTTTTAATAGGTTAGCATTATATTTTACTCAATAATATAAAAATAATTTAAAAAAAATCAAAGAACAAACGAATATATTTTGAAATGTGCATGGGACAGAAAAAGAACTCATAAAATAATGTTGGCAGGCGTAAAGTTTTGGAATTATGAGTCAATTGGCAAATCTTTATCTTTAATTTTTAATTTCATTTAAAAACAGAGTCCACTAAACAAATTTGTTAGGTTTAATTTGAATTGGAAGGACATGGCACTAATGCTTGCATGCGTAGATATGAATGCAATAACAAGTCATGCAATTACTTAAGGTGTGCATGACAATCATTCTATTCTTTGGCATTGTTTATGAAAAGAAACAATTCTTTTCTATTTATGTGCCTTTGAACAGTTTCTGAGAAAAAAAATGCTTGATAACATGTTCTATTTTTATTCTTAGAATGAGAATTGTGTTTGATAATACAACAAATAATATAATAAAAATGATTCCTATAAGCATAATTTTTTTCAGATCATCGCTTTCCTTTCCATATGGTGTGGTGGTGGTGGTGGTGGTGGTGGCTGTGGTGGTGGTAATGGTGGCGATGGTGGTGGTAGTGATGGTGATGATGGTTGTAGTGATGATGGCAGTGGCTGCGACGATGGTGGTGGTGGGGGTGGCATGGCGGCGGCGGTGGTGGCGGTGACGGCAGTGGCTGCAGGTGGTGGTGGTGGCGATGGCGTGGTAATGGCGATGCTAGTGGTGGTGGTGGTTGGTGACGGTGATGGTAGCAGTGGTGGTGGTGGTGATGACATCGTCATGGTGGTGACATCGTGATGGTGGCGACGACGACGTTGGTGGTACATTGACGGCGACGACGATGGTGGCGGTGGTCGTGTCGAGATGATGATGGTGATGATAATAATGATAGTGGTGGAGAGTGATTGAGAGAAATAAATGTTTCTCATTCTGTGCACGGGAATAAAAATCCAAAAAAAAATTATTCTTTTATCTGTTCTCCAGCACAAAAATTAATTCGGTTCATTCTGAAAACAAAAAAGTAAACCGATTTTACGAAACGAGTTTTCCATCCATTTAGGTTCACAGGAACAGAAATTAAAAAAAGAGTTTGATTCCCGGAAGGTTGTTATGCACACCCTTAAAATGATAGAAATAGAAGAGTTCAAGAAAAAGAAATGATAATATAATGAGGGTTTTGGGATATATGAGTATAGACATAAGCAACAAAATTGTTAAATTGATGGAGGATAATATAACTAAACATGAATAAAAAAACGTTAACATAACGTTACCCTATGAAGAGAGAAAGAATTTACCATAAAAGCTCTAAATTAATTGAACTATTAATATTTTTCCTTAAATTTACATCTAATTAAATAAATCTAAAGATGAAATATTTTCTCTCAATCAAATTCAATAACTTTTTTCTAATCTGTTTCATTGTTAAATCACTCACACTATAAATTAATTAGTTGTGTTTTTGTGTAATAGGAGCAGATCTGAATTAAGGGATAAGACAACAAGAAAGGAGGGAGAGAGAGAATTGAGAGAGAAGAAATTCTGAATAGTTCTCATATATTTTATTACTGAGCTCTCGGTGACATTTAAAAACATCAAATTATGATACACACTCTTTGCAATTAGTCACTAGTGGGCTATTATAATAATGGGCTACTCTGCAAAATAAAGACTGGAATTTAAAAGGCCCTTGTGCTTAATCAGTTCATTACAAAGTCTTGGAGATAAGTGGGCTTCCTCCTCACACGTTGGTTGGTGCCATTTGAGGTTGCTGGGCTTATGTTAGGGCCCGCTACATCACCCTCCGCTGCAATTATAGACTTGTCCTCAAGTCTGAACTCACCAGCAACACGTGGGACCGAATGATATGTCTTGATCAATGGGACATTAAAGGGTATTAAAGGCTGCGTAGAGTGGTCTTGGGACACGGCATGAGAATCCAATGGTGGAGCACTTGCCGACGCTTGAGATGGAAGCTGAACCGTTGATGCTTTTGAAGGGCTGCGTGCCAGCTGGGATGCAACAGGGAGATCGTGGGGGTGCAGATTGAATCGATAAAGGCAATTCAGTGTGGACCGTAGATGTTGGAAGTTGAAAAGTTGGCTCTTTTAGACCATTAGAAGCCAACTTATCAGTGTTGTCTTCAGCTGCTCCCATTACTTGAGTTCCTTTGCAGTTTTTCTCCTCCGTACCCAAAGTATGGTCACTGCCCTTAGCCCTTGGAATACTGGAATCCATAACGTCAATAAGAGCAACGACCTCTCTTCCTAAGGTTGTTTGCTGAGTATGTCCCGTAGGTGTCACAAATGCTTCTTTATCCTCTCATGTCGAGTCCTCCGGAGGAAGGGCCTCCCACTGGACCAGGACTTGTGGTACTAGAACACCACGTAGCCAGATCTGCCGCTTCCCTACCACGACACAAGGTTTATGTATGAGAGGGGTTTCTATTGCTCCGATGCGTTCTGCTATCTCAAAAGGGCCATAATATCGCAGCGCCAACTTTTGAGAAGAACGTCTCGCTACGGAAAATTGTCTGTAAGGTTGTAGACGAAGCAAAACTAGATCACCCGAGGTAAAAATCCAGTCTTTTTGCCTTTTATCCGCTTGAGCTTTCATTGTCTGTTGAGATTTGAACAAATTTTCCTTTAATGAACTTATGAGGTGCATGCGCTAGTAGACTCGACAGCCTCATTTTGTGATGATCCCAAGCAGTACGCTATAAGGTTTGGAGGAGCTCGCCCAAACATGGCCTGGTACGAAGTGATGCCAGTGGAGGAGTGGAATGAAGTGTTATAATGACACTCCGCAAGGCTCAAAAACTTGGACCAAGAAGATGGATGAGAGTGCGAGAACGCGCGAAGGTAACTCTCTAAACACCTGTTAACATTTTCTGTTTGTCCATCCGTTTGAGGATGGTAACTGGAACTGAATTTGAGAGTTGTGCCTTGCAGTTGAATAAAGATCACCAGAAGTCACTGAGAAAAATCGGATCACGATCCGAGACAATATACTCTGGTACCCTATGAAGCTTCCCGACAAAATCCCAAAAGAGCTGCGCCACCTTAACTGCAGAGTAGTGACTGGGAAGTGCAATAAAATGGGCCGCCTTGGATAATCTGTCAACAACGACCATGATAGCTGTGTGACCAGACGACACAGGTAAATGGGTTATAAAATCCATGCTTAAATCAGCCCATAACTTGTTAGGGATTTGTAGGGGCTGTAAAAGTCCCAGGGGTGGGTTATTCGGGGTTTTTAGTTTCTGGCATATATCACAACTGAGAACAAAAGCCTTAACATCTTTTCTTAATCCCTTCCAGGTGAAATTGCTGGAGATGCGGTGCGTTGTAGCTTGGATACCGGAATGACCCCCCTTAAACCGAGCTATGAAAATCATGAGAACATGTTGGATCAGAGCCGAACCAGCCGGAAGAAATATTCTGGAGCGGTGGAAGAGAATGTCGTTGCGAAAACGCCAATCAGCAAAATCATTTGGGTGTTCTGTAATGTCTTTAATTAGCATTGTAGTATAAGGGTCGAACATGTATTCGGACTGTAATAATTCTATATGGTGTAGGACTGGGCCAGTAATGGCAAGGAGGTGGGAAATTTTAGGTATCGGTTCCCCCTCAGGCAGCCGTGAAAGCTAGTCGGCCACAATGTTGGTCTTGCCGCTCTTGTATGTGATCGTATAATGGAGACCCAAGAGCTTTGCAAGAAATTGTTGTTGCTCTGGTGTTTGGATGACCTGATTCATCAGGTTATGCAAGCTTTTGTGATCCGTCCGAATTATGAAGTGTGAGCCCAGGAGATACTGATGCCATTTGCTAACGGCGGAAGTAATGGCGAACATCTCCCTCACATAGACCGATTGATTTTGCATCGTATGAGATAGCTTGCGACTGTAGGAAGCTATAGGCTTCTCCTTCTGTAATAAAACCGCTCCAATGCCCACCCCCGAGGCGTCTGTTTCTACAACAAATGGTTCACTGAAATCAGGAAGGGCCAATATGGGTGTTGTAGTGAGAGCAAGTTTAATGGACTCGAAAGCAGCAGCAGTATGAGAATTCCACAAAAACCCATTTTTGGATAAGAGATTCGTTAATGGGGCCACTAGGGAAGCATATTTCTTGATGAATTTTCGGTAATATCCTGATATACCGAGGAAATCTTGCACCTAAGTAGTGTTTGTGGAAACCGGCCAATCCAAGATGGCCTATAATTTTTCTGGATCAGGGACTACACCCGAACCCCTAATGATGTGGCCCAAATATGGAATGGATTGCTCAGCAAACATACATTTCTCCTTTTTGACGTAAAGAGAATGGGCTCTCAACGTAGCTAACACCGTCTCCAAGTGAAAGAAGTGTTGTTCTGTAGAGGAGCTATATACCAATATATCATCAAAAAAAATCACCATAAATTTTCAAAGGTAAGCTGAAAAAATGGTGTTCATAGTTGCCTGAAAAGTAAATGGGCCATTTGAAAGACCAAAAGGCATAACCACAAATTCAAAATGCCCATGGTGGGTGCGGAAAGCGGTCTTGTGAATGTCAGCTGCATGCATGCGAATCTGGTGGTAACCCGAGCGGAGGTCTAGTTTAGAGAAGAGGGTTGCGCCATGGAGCTCATCTAATAACTCATCAATTGTGGGGATGAGAAATTTGTCCTGGACAGTAATGGCATTAAGAGCTCGATAGTCCACACAAAAGCGCCATGTGCCGTCCTTCTTTTTAACCAGTAAAACTGGGGAGCTGAAGGCAGAATGGCTAGGACGAATCACCCCTGTTTGTAACATATCAGTCACTAATTTCTCAATTTCTATTTTTTGGTAGTATGGGTATCGATACGGTCGAACTTGGACCGGTTTTGCATCAGGTAACAAGTGAATATGATGATTGTACCCACGATCTGGCGGCAGGGAGATGGGCAGTTCTAAAACATTAGAAAATTCTTGGAGGAGGTGGTCTAGGTCAGAACAAAAATCTGCAGATGTCTGAGGTTGTGGGGACAAGTCCGAGTTGGCTATGAAACACATCAGGCATTTAGAAATGGAGTCGTTCTGCACTAATTTTTGTAGTTGTGAAGAGCTAATATGGCTCGGGGTGACACTTATATTACCTTGAAGTAAAACCTGTGAATTGTGGTAAGAAAATGACATTGTTAGTGCTGAAAAATCTGTTACAATTGGACCCAAAGTTGATAACCATTTGAAACCTAAAACAACATCTGCCCCTTTAAGGTCAAGAACATATAAATAAATCATGAACACGTGGAATTGTATATCAATAGGGGTATTGCGAAAAATCGCAGAGCATAAAAGAGCATCCCAATTTCCAACATGGACTTTAAAAGGTGTAATGACATGTAGTGTTAAAGAGAGGTGTGCAGCCATGCGATGAGTGATAAAATTGTGAGTACTACCACCATCCACCAGAATTTGAATAGGATGACCACCAATGTTACCCTGCAATCGAAATGAATTAGTGGAACGATGACCAAAAAGGGCATTAAAGCTTATAGCATGTGACATTTCTGGAGAAGGGGATTCAGTGCTCTCAATGAAAGCACCAATATAATAGGAGCAAATCTGAATTAAGGGATAAGACAACAAGAAAGGAGGGGGAGAGAGAATTGAGAGAGAATAAATTCTGAATAATTCTCATATATTCTATTACTGAGCTCTCGGTGACATTTAAAAACATCAAAGTGTGATACACGCTCTTTGCAATTAGTCACTAGTGGGCTATTATAATAATGGGCTACTGTGCAAAATAAAGACTGGAATTTAAAAGGCCCTTGTGCTTAATCAGTTCATTACAAAGTCTTGGAGATAAGTGGGCTTCCTACTCACACGTTGGTTGTTGCCATTTGAGGTTGTTGGGCTTATGTTAGGGCCCGCTACATTTTGTTTAAAAGGCCGTGGTGTCTCTTGCATGTTGTAGCGAACATGAATGCACAAAACTGTGTTGTAAATAGTGCAACTATGAATGCCCTAACAAGTGTTACAAACGAATGCAATTTATTAGACATTGTGCTGTATGAACATTAATGGGTTAATCTCACTAGTATGTAATCTGTCTTTATTAACTTGTTTAGGATCCTTATATATGATATGGATGACAATTATAATCATCGTGGGTAGTTATTAGTAGTGTCTTTATTAAGATCATGGTAGGGTCCACATGTGAAGAGCTAATATGGCTCGGGGTGACACTTATATTACCTTGAAGTAAAACCTGTGAATTGTGGTAAGAAAATGACATTGTTAGTGCTGAAAAATCTGTTACAATTGGACCCGAAGTTGATAACCATTTGAAACCTAAAACAACATCTGCCCCTTTAAGGTCAAGAACATATAAATCAATCATGAACACGTGGGATTGTATATCAATAGGGGTATTGCGAAAAATCACAGAGCATAAAAGAGCATCCCAATTTCCAACATGGACTTTAAAAGGTGTAATGACATGTAGTGTTAAAGAGAGGTGTGCAGCCATGCGATGAGTGATAAAATTGTGAGTACTACCACCATCCACCAGAATTTGAATAGGATGACCACCAATGTTACCCTGCAATCGAAATGAATTAGTGGAACGATGACCAAAAAGGGCATTAAAGCTTATAGCATGTGACATTTCTGGAGAGGGGGATTCAATGCTCTCAATGAAAGCACCAATATAATAGGAGCAAATCTGAATTAAGGGATAAGACAACAAGAAAGGAGGGGGAGAGAGAATTGAGAGAGAATAAATTCTGAATAATTCTCATATATTCTATTACTGAGCTCTCGATGACATTTAAAAACATCAAAGTGTGATACACGCTCTTTGTAATTAGTCACTAGTGGGCTATTATAATAATGGGCTACTGTGCAAAATAAAGACTGGAATTTAAAAGGCCCTTGTGCTTAATCAGTTCATTACAAAGTCTTGGAGATAAGTGGGCTTCCTACTCACACGTTGGTTGTTGCCATTTGAGGTTGTTGGGCTTATGTTAGGGCCCGCTACATTTTGTTTAAAAGGCCGTGGTGTCTCTTGCATGTTGTAGCGAACATGAATGCACAAAACTGTGTTGTAAATAGTGCAACTATGAATGCCCTAACAAGTGTTACAAACGAATGCAATTTATTAGACATTGTCCTGTATGAACATTAATGGGTTAATCTCTCTAGTATGTAATCTGTCTTTATTAACTTGTTTAGGATCCTTATATATGATATGGATGACAATTATAATCATTGTGGGTAGTTATTAGTAGTGTCTTTATTAAGATCATGGTAGGGTCCACATGTGAAGAGCTAATATGGCTCGGGGTGACACTTATATTACCTTGTAGTAAAACCTGTGAATTGTGGTAAGAAAATGACATTGTTAGTGCTGAAAAATCTGTTACAATTGGACCCAAAGTTGATAACCATTTGAAACCTAAAACAACATCTGCCCCTTTAAGGTCAAGAAAATATAAATCAATCATGAACACGTGGGATTGTAAATCAATAGGGGTATTGTGAAAAATCGCAGAGCATAAAAGAGCATCCCAATTTCCAACATGGACTTTAAAAGGTGTAATGACATGTAGTGTTAAAGAGAGGTGTGCAGCCATGCGATGAGTGATAAAATTGTGAGTACTACCACCATCCACCAGAATTTGAATAGGATGACCACCAATGTTACCCTGCAATCGAAATGAATTAGTGGAACGATGACCAAAAAGGGCATTAAAGCTTATAGCATGTGACATTTCTGGAGAGGGGGATTCAGTGCTCTCAATGAAAGCACCAATATAATAGGAGCAAATCTGAATTAAGGGATAAGACAACAAGAAAGGAGGGGGAGAGAGAATTGAGAGAGAATAAATTCTGAATAATTCTCATATATTCTATTACTGAGCTCTCGGTGACATTTAAAAACATCAAAGTGTGATACACGCTCTTTGCAATTAGTCACTAGTGGGCTATTATAATAATGGGCTACTGTGCAAAATAAAGACTGGAATTTAAAAGGCCCTTGTGCTTAATCAGTTCATTACAAAGTCTTGGAGATAAGTGGGCTTCCTACTCACACGTTGGTTGTTGCCATTTGAGGTTGTTGGGCTTATGTTAGGGCCCGCTACATTTTGTTTAAAAGGCCGTGGTGTCTCTTGCATGTTGTAGCGAACATGAATGCACAAAACTGTGTTGTAAATAGTGCAACTATGAATGCCCTAACAAGTGTTACAAACGAATGCAATTTATTAGACATTGTCCTGTATGAACATTAATGGGTTAATCTCTCTAGTATGTAATATGTCTTTATTAACTTGTTTAGGATCCTTATATATGATATGGATGACAATTATAATCATCGTGGGTAGTTATTAGACATTTTCCACTATAAGTATAAGTACTATTACTTAACCGGTTAACCTTACCTAGATATAGGCTTTAGTTGGGCTTACCTAGACCCGTATTACCAACCCAGAACATTAAGCCCCCCAGCTCAGAGTATAATTACATAGAATACTCTGAGTTAACGATATGGGTTGGTCTTATCTAAAAAACTCAAAGTAACCAATTAACGATACTACCATTAAATGCTTCCTACCTCTTCAATCTGTACCTACCACATGTCCTCTTTTAATTGATCTCGACTTTCTCAAATGGAACAATATGACATCTTTCAATCATTTTATTTCAAAATTCGAAACGTCCACTTACTTTCACTTTTTGTTTTTTAACCCCTTCAATTTCCCTACTCTCTTTCTCGTCATTTTCTTTGCTGATTCTTCTTCTTTCTTCTTCTACTGCCTTTGTCTTTCTTCTTTCTCCTTCATCTGCGCCTTCTTTATCTTCGTGGTGACCTTTCCTCAAGGATTCTTTTCTCCTTCTCCATTATCGTTGAACACTCTACCAAGTAAGTTTGCCTTGTACTTTGTTCTTGTTCTTTTTAAATCTTTATCTAGAAAACTTGTTGTTTGTTTAGATTCTTGATATTCTTCCTGTTACATTTCGTTATTGTTGTTCATATATATTTTCACCTTATGAACCTCCCTAATACTCCCCGGACTCTGCATCTCTAATACTGCTCGACATTTATTCGGGTTGGCCTCAATTCCCCTCTCTGTCAACGAAAAACCCAAAAAGCTTCCTACGGGAACCCCAAAGGCACACTTGGCTGGATTCAATCGCATATCATGTTTTCTAATTTTCCCAAAATCTTCTTCTAAGTCGGCTAAATGTTTCTGCTATCTCCCGACTTCACAATCATATCGTCCATATAAATTTCCAACATCCTGCTATCTGCTCCTTAAACACCTTAGTCATCATTCTGATGTAAGTAGCTCCTGCATTCTTCAACCCAAACGGCATCACATTGTAGCAATAAGTTGTATCCTCCATTATAAACACAATCTTTTCTTGATCTTCTTCCCACAATGGTATCTGATTGTACCCCGAGTAGGCTTCCATGAAAGATAGGACTTATATCCGGAAGCATTGTCCACTAAATGATCGATACTTGGAAGTGGAAAAGGATCTTTAGGACAAACTTTATTCAAGTCTGTATAATCAGTACACATCCTCCATCTCCCATATGGCTTCCTTATTAGTATCGGGTTAGCTAGCCAGTTACATACTCTATTTCTCTTATGAAACCAGCTTCTAACAACTCCTTTGTTTTTTCTTCAATCGCCTTCCTTCTTTCCCGGCAAAATCTCTTTTTTTGGGCCACCGACTTTGAATTGGGCATCACCGATAATCGATGACATGATAAAGTCGGATATATGCCTAGCATATCAGAGGGCTTCCAAACAAACAAATTTGTATTCTTTCTCAATAACTTTTTTAACTCCTATGTCACCTCCTTATCTAACTCGGAACCCATTCTAGTAGTTTGCTCGGTAATGATCCGAGTCGAAATTCCACCATTTTTCCAATGGGTTCCGGCCTTTCTCCCTTACTTTCCACCCGGGGATCTAGCCCCACTACCATCACTTGTGATTCCTTACTTTCTTCTTCCTTATCAACCTTCTCCTTCTCCTTATTTACTTGACTTCCTTCTTGTTTGGCCTCCTTCTCTACCTTTCCCTTTTCTTTCTTGCTTTCCTGCGGAATCCTCATACTCATGTTATAGCATCTCCAAGCATCCACTTGGTCCGCCTTTACAGTAGTTATATTTCCATCATTGGCCACAAATTTCATGGCCAGCTGATCTATAGACAAAAATATTTTAAACTTCTTCATAAACAGCCTGCCTAGAATAACATTGTATACAGACCCCAGATCCACCACAGCAAATGATAATGTCACTCTTTTATGGGTAGGCACTTTGCCTAATGTTAACCTCAAAGGAACATATCTTAATGGCTTAATCTTGTCTACTGTGAAAGCCAACAAATCAGCTCCACATGGTTCCAGTTGATCATAATCCAAGTCTAACCGCCTGAATGCATCCCAAAAAATAATATCCACTGAGCTCCCCGAATCTACCAACATCCTATCAACGCGATAGTTTGCTAATAGTCCTAAGATGACCAACGGATCGTCGTGCTCCGAGTCTAAAATTTCATCATCCAAATCCTCAAACACTATCTGCTTGCCCGTCTTCCTCCTTTCTTCTTTAAAATGGTGCTTCTCAGAAATGGCCATGCACGTCTTCAGATGTTTTTTCGGAGCATTGTCGGATTCTCCTCCTCCAACTCGCCCTCCAGCAATAGTACACATGTGCCTAACTTGTACATGATTAGACTGGGATGTCTGTGCATCCGTATTCTGACCTTTGTTTGCTTCCTTCCTTCTTTTTCCTAGCGAGCTGTGGCTTATCTGCTCTCTTATATTTACATTTTCCTTCTTTGCATCCCTCACCTTCATCCCTTCTCACATATCTCTACAACTTTCCCTCTCTAATCAATTTCTCAATGACATTACGCAAATTGAAGCAGTCATTTGTGAGGTGCCCATATCCCCTATAGAACTCACACCATTTTGATTTATCTGTTTGCGCATAACTCGATCTGATAGGTGGAGGCCTTGGAATATTCCTCCTCTTTGTGCTCATCACCTCCTTAAGAATTTGTTCTCTCGAAGTAGTCAACAGAGTAAACTCCCTTCTAAACCCTTCTCAGAACCTCTCTCCAACTAGACGAGGTCTCCTCTCTTCCATCTGTCCTCTACCAGCAGGTCTATCTGGCCTCTTGTTCTGTGTAGCTTCCAGAAAGTATTCGAATACTGCCCAAAAAGTAATTGAATACTTCTTCGACAGAGTGCAGAAAACTGAGTTTTAAAGGTATAATTGACCTCCAATGATCCAAACTCGATCTGGAATCCAAGAACTCCTTAAACAGATGTTTATTACATGCTAAGGACTCAAAAACACATTTCTTTATTTAAATTGTTCAAGTTATGATTTTTAATTGCTTAAACAAGTTTAATTAAATCATCAAAATGACAAACAGTGATCATGGTATACCTTCCAAGGCTCAAAACTCCGAAAATGACACTGACTTGGAGTCTCCAACACAGCTCCAAGGTACTGACTTTAAGGAACCACGAAATGCAACACAAGGTGGGTCCTTTACACTCAAAAGTGGCTTCTTGAAGCCTAAGATGCCAAGACAATGGCCTCAACCAACCCAACTCTCAAACTCAGCCACAAAACCCCTCCACTCAGCAGCCAAAACTCAGAAGTGAGTGGCCTCACACCCTCACAAGACTAGGTTTCACACACCTAAACTATTTTGGTGAAGGACGATGCATAAAGATGATTACTTGGAGGGTTAAAGGAGAAAGAAAGCTAAGAGATGGTGAAAAAGAAGGGAGGCAGCAACTGAGCCTCCAAAACCTACATAAGAACAATCAGAATTGACCTAGGTCTTTGTGCCACTTAGCTTATATAGGCGGTTTAAGATAAATCACACTGTATTAGCAATAGTAGTTACGCTTAGCATTTTAATCTCAAACTTTGGAATCTGATCCTACTCATTTTTCTAAGATTTATTATTATATATATTTTTAATTTTATTAATTAGTTAGTTTGTTACTTGATTAGCTGGCAAGTTTGTTAGTTTGTTATCTCTTATTAGTTAGTCTGTTACTGTTCACAGATTAGTTAGTTAGTTTGTTACTTGTTTAGTAAGTTTTAGTTAGCCTTTAGTTAGATCCTATATAGTCTGATCAAGGTACTGTTTGTAAACTTACTTTACTATTTTTCCTTCTTTCAATACAATGAGATTCAGAAATTCTCTCATTCTGAAATGGTATCAGAGCTATTAGGGCTCTGATATTCGACGCTTCCGTATACGTTTCTTTTCTTCCTTTCCCAATCTTCTTCTTCTTCTCAGATCTCTTTTCTTTTCCTTGGATCTACTTCTATGGCGGATCAAATCTCTTTCCAAAACTCTGAAGAAAATCATTCAGAGGCTACACAAGCAGCTGTGAACATGAACACAGTGCATGCACCAGAAAATTTTTCGGATCCGAATAGTGTGTATTATATCCACCCGAACGAGAATCCATCTCTCGTCTTAGTTTCTACACTCTTGAATGGAAGGAACTACCATGGATGGGCAAGAGCGATGACGATGGCCCTGATATCCAAGAATAAGCTTCAGTTTGTCAATGGATCCATTTCAGCACCAGATCTGATGGATCTTCGCAGGTATGCTGCTTGGGAAAGATGCAACACCATGGTTTTGTCATGGTTGCATCGATCCATTACTGATTCCATCTCTCAGTCAATTCTGTGGATGGATTGTGCTGTAGATGTGTGGAGAGATCTTAAGGAAAGATTTTCTCAGTGTGATATCTTTAGAATTTCTGATTTGCATGATGAAATATTTCGTCTGCATCAGGGAGAAAATTCAGTTTCAGATTTCTACACTCAACTCAAAATACTATGGGATGAGTTAGAATCTCTACAACCAACACCTAGTTGTAAGTGTGTTAAGCCATGTTGCTCCATCTCTTCTCAGGTAAAAGGTATAAGAGACAGAGATTATTCCATTCGATTTCTCAAGGGACTTAATGAACAATTCACTCATGTAAGATCCCAAATTATGCTGATGGATCCCCTACCTTCAATAAATCGTGTCTTCTCCTTAATCACTCAACAGGAAAGACAGATGAATCTGGAGAATGTGATGCCTAATTCCAATGATGGAAATTCTAAAGTGTTCTTCAGTCCCATAGAACAACAAACAGGAAGGGGACGATCTAACAATAGAGGAAGAGGACGTGCTTATGGCACTGGTCGTGGCAGATCCTCTTCTCCTCGTTTGTGCACTCACTGTGGAAGGACTAATTATACCGTGGACACATGTTTTGAGAAACATGGATATCCGCCAGGATATAGAGTTAAGGCTATGCACAAGGCAAACTCGGTTGCAACTGGTCATGATGAAGAGATGAATTCATATGATGATGCTGGTAACTCACATAATGCTGCTCATCTTCAAGAAAGTAAAGACAAATTTTCTCAGGATCAGTACAATGCTATCATGGAAATGATTCAGAAATCCATGCCATATCAGTCTATACAGCAGCAATCTCAGGTACCTTCTCATGTCAGCAATTTGGTGCAAACCAAGGAATCCAACAATGCATCCAAGGTCAATGCAGTGAATGAGCATAAACCAAGTCCATCTTCAGGTAATAATGTGATACAGTGGATCCTAGACACAGGAGCCACTGATCATATTACTCACTCCTTTGGAAATCTGATTCTAGCCAAAAAGATTGAGCCAATAGCCATATCTTTACCTGATGGAAGCCAGGTGTATTCCTATTTTTCAGGAACTGTCATAATTTCACAAACACTGATTTTGTCAAATGTTCTTTATGTAGAAAATTTTAATGTTAACTTGATTTCTGTCACCAAGTTAGCAAAAGAAACTAATTGTTGTCTCACTTTTCAGCCACTTATATGCATCATTCGACAACACCCTTCAATGGAGATGATTGGTTCAGCTGAGCTAATTGGAGGGTTGTATATCCTTACTCAAGTCAATCACTCAAAGACAACACCTCTTCCAGATAGAAAACTCACCAATACTATTTCTGTCAATCCCTGCACCATAGATTTGTGGCATCTTAGATTAGGCCATTGTTCTTCTTCTGTAATAAAGTCAATGGTGACTCAATTTCCATTCATATCCTGTAAAAATCTTGACAATTCCTGTGATATTTGTCACTTTGCCAAACAAAAGAAACTGCCATTTCCTTCCAGTTTTACAGTCAGTAATAAAGCCTTTGATTTAGTCCACATTGATATTTGGGGTCCTTACTCTACTCCCTCAATTCATGGTCATAAATATCTTCTAACCATTGTTGATGATCACACAAGGTTCACATGGGGAATTATGATGAAATTAAAATCTGAGACAAGGACTCACATTAAAAATTTTGTTACTTTAGTTGAAAATCAGTTTGGTGTCACTATTAAGATATTTCATAGTGATAATGGCCCTGAGTTTTTAATGTCAGATTTTTTTTCTCAAAAAGGGATTTTGCATCATACCACTTGTGTTGAATCTCCACAACAAAATGGTGTTGTGGAGAGAAAGCATCAACACATATTAAACACAGCTAGAGCATTACTCTTTCAAGGAAATATTCCTAAAAATTTGTGGTGTTATTGTATTCAGCATGCTATTCATATCATAAATAGGCTTCATTCACCAATTTTACATAATAAATCCCCATATGAATTGTTGTACAATCAACCACCTGTTTTGATTCATCTTAAGACTTTTGGTTGTCTTTCCTTTGCTTCTACCCTTCAGGTTCATCGTTCCAAATTTGATTCTAGAGCCAGAAGGTGCATATACTTGGGACACAGAAATGGGACTAAAGGATCTGTTCTGTATGATTTAAAATCCAAGGAGATTTTTATCTCAAGGAATGTTGTCTTTTATGAAAGACAATTCCCTCTCTTGGACAATCACCAACATGATTCTTCCCAATCAAAATTGGGGTCTACTACATTACCTATTTGTATGCCTACACTTTATGATTCACCATTATCTACTCCTCCATCTGACTCTTCTGCTTCTTCACCATTAATTGAGCACCAACAGCCATATCAATCCACTACTGCACCACTGTCTCCTTCCTCACCTGATTACAGCTTTGATCACAGTCAAAGCCAGCCACCTGATCTTCGGAGATCGACTAGAGTAAGGATGCAGCCAAGGCATTTAGCAGATTTTCAATGCAATTTCTCCACAGCTTCAGCTGAACACCAATCTTCTTTAGGTATGTCTTTATCCTCATCTAATACTCTTTCTTCTATTGTTTCATATAACCACTGTTCCTCCTCTTATTCCTCTTTCTGTCACAATCTGAGTTCCTTTGTGGAACCACGTACCTACAACCAAGCCATTCAATCCAAAGAGTGGGTGTTAGCCATGAATGATGAACTTGATGCTCTTCACCGTAACCAGACATGGACCATTGTTGATCTTCCTAAAGGCAAGCATCCAATTGGCTGTAAATGGGTTTACAAGGTGAAACACAATCCAGATGGTACTGTAGCTCGACACAAAGCAAGATTAGTTGCCAAGGGTTACAACCAAATGGAAGGCGTAGACTACTTTGAAACTTTCTCTCCGGTGGCTAAGCTCACCACAGTCCGGTTGTTACTTTCAGTTGCAGTAGCACAGGATTGGTTTCTTGAGCAGGTTGACATTAATAATGCTTTTCTTCACGGGGATTTATCAGAGGAAGTTTATATGAAGATTCCTGAAGGCGTTTCATCCACTAAGGAGAATCAGGTCTGCAAATTACAAAAGTCTTTATATGGCTTAAAACAAGCTAGTTGACAGTGGAATGCTAAGTTAACCCTGGAACTTTGCAACCTTGGTTTCACTCAATCTAGTGCTGATCATTCTTTGTTTACTAAGGCAGATGGTGAGGTTTTCACATGCCTTTTAGTTTATGTTGATGATATGATTCTAGCTGGAACCAACATGGATCATATTAGATCCATCAAACAGCATCTAGATGGTTTGTTTAGAATTAAGGATCTCGGTCCTTTGCATTTTTTCCTTGGGATGGAAATTGCTAGATCAAAATCTGGTTTGGTTATGAATCAAAGGAAATATGTGCTTGAATTGCTTTCTGAGGCTGGACTGGTAAATGCTAAACCGGCTTCTTCTCCTATGGAAGCCTCTTTACGTTTACAGCAACATCAAGGTGAATTGTTTTCAGATCCTGTTGCATATCGACGACTAATAGGTCGGCTATTGTATTTGACTAATACAAGGCCAGACATTTCTTTTGCTGTGCAACAATTAAGTCAATTTGTAGCCACACCAATGAAGGATCATTATACTGCTGCTACTCGGATCCTTAGATATCTCAAGGCTTCTCCAGCTAAAGGTTTACTATTTCCATCTAATAATTCTTTAGCCTTAGCAGCCTTTGCTGATGCTGATTGGGCAACTTGTCCTGATACAAGGAAATCCACTACTGGATTCTGTGTTTTCATTGGTTCTTCCCTTATTTCTTGGAGGTCAAAGAAGCAAAGTACTGTTTCTCGTTCATCTGCAGAAGCTGAGTATCGAGCTTTGGCTACAGTCACTTGTGAGCTGCAATGGCTTACTTATATAATATTCTAGGAATATTCACCAACTTATTATAATTTTTGTTACTTCACCGGTATGCATTTATACCTTTAGCAGAACCGGTATGCGCTTTTCGTCAGAAAAGCGACTTTTTTTTAATCACTTATTATACTTATTTTTCCTTCTTTCAGCCTCATAATAATTAATAGGGTCAATTTTGGAATTGTTTTCTAATTCTCATATTTATTTAATTAATTTCCTTAATTAACGGTGCGGGTTCTTACAGTGGTGACAACAGTGACTACTATGATGGTGACAGTGGTTGGTGGTCATGGTGGCGATGGCGTGGTGATGGTCGTAATGACAGTGGTTGCGTTGGTTGGTGACGGTGGTGGTAGTGGTGGCGATGGTGGTGGAGTGGTGGCAGTGGCGGTGAAGATGGTGGTGGCGATGGTAGTGATGGGTGGAGGCGGTGGTGATGGTCGCAATGACATCGTGGTAGTGGTGGTGGTGGTGACGATGACACTGATGGTACGACGACGACGACGACGGTGGCGGTCATGTCGGGATGATGGTGGTGATGGTGATGGTGATGGTGAAGATGGTAGAGGTGGAGAGTGATTAAGAGAGACAAATGTTTCTCATTTTGTGTCTGAAAACAAAAAAAATAGAAATTTTTCTATTCTTTTTCCTGTTTCTCAGCACAAAAATTAAATTAATTCTTCTGGGAATAAAAAAATAAACCGATTTTACCAAACGAGTTTTCTATCCATTTCTATTTCCGGGAATAGAAATTAAAAAAAAATCCCGGGAAGGTTATCATGCGCATCCTTAATATTGATGCCATTTTTTATATTTTTGAAGAAAGAGAAAGAGACGTGACACGTGCTTCATGCAAGTGAATGTATTAAGGATGACGTCAATTTCTTACTACGTCCACAGAATTGGAATATTATATTATTTCATTTTAATTTATAAATTGTGATAAGATTATTTTGCAGATTATATCTTAATTAATTTTTAGTGTAATTATATTTAAATTTTTTAATTTATTAATTATGTGAGTCATTATCAATCACTAAAATTAAATGTAAGACCTCCTATTCTTACCCTCTATGAAGCACCGACACTTCAAAAACTCCGACATGTCGTGTCCGACACTTCCTGACACTCTGACACTCCCCGACACTCCAATACGCGTTATAGAAATTCAAAAAAATGTTTAAAGGTTACATTGCGTTGAGTTTTTAGTTTCAACTATTAGATTCGTTGGATTACGATTACTATTTTATTGAGTTTAATATAAATATTTAGGATATCTTATGTTTTTTTGCAAAACTTATGAATATTATAAGTTTAGATTCATTTTTTATTAAATTATTGAATATTAAATATAATATATACCACATAAATTAAAAATATTATTTAATATCAAAACGTGTCCTAACATGTCAAAATTTAATATTTTTAGAATTAACGTGTCGGAGTGTCGTGTCGTATTGTGTCACGTGTCCCGTGTCAGTATCGGTGCTACATAGCTTACCCACCAATGTAAAGATAATTTTCCTCTTATAAATTTCATGATAAATATTACAAATAGAGCAATAAGACTCATAAAAAATCAAAAATACATGTAAATATAATTATTCAGTATCTAATTTTAAAAACAGAATATGATATTCAAAATACGAAATAAACTCCATAATTTTTATGAGGTTGAAATTTTTTTAGGTTTTCTCAAAAGTACTATATCACACAAATATATATAACACAATGACACGGTATTGCAGAATCTAGTATGTCGTAAGATTTTATTTTTTTTAGAAACAGACATAAGATTAAGGGAAAAATATTTTTCCTTTTAAAGGATATAACTTTGTGTCATTTTAGATCTTAACCGTTGATTTCTGTCAATAAACGATTATGATTTATTGAGCTTTATTGCGAATTAATAATTAATTAATAAGTTTGACTCAATAAATCCTAACCGTTGATTGACGAAAATCAATGATTAAGATATAAAATGACACAAAGTTATATCCTTTAAAAGTATAAATGTTTCCCCCCAAGATTAAATATAAAACATTATTTGTTTAAATTGGATTGCAGTGTCCCAATTGCTGATAAACATGATTTGGTTGATCTTGGATTGTAGTTCTAATAGATGATAAATATGATTTGGTTGATTATCTCCTCTCTGCTGTCAAATCCTCTATAGTAATTGATTACTAATGTTATTTTGATTACATCTATGTTACCTAAACAAAAGAGAGATGTATCTATATCTTCATATGATTTAGTATCTATGCAATGTAAATGACCAAGCAAATACATGACTGATGAGAACAGATTAATAGGAACAGACGGTCTTTCTTTTCCTTTACTTTTTTTTTAAAACACTGAGGTTTTAGTTTTGTTTGATTGATTATCCAGTAGATATTTCAGACCTGTTCCTTATTTTTATACGTGGAAGTTATACTTACAACCTATTTTTTGTTTACAACTTTTATAATCATATCTTAAAAGTTGATTTCCGTCAATTAACGATTATTATTTTCGCAAATTAAATTCATTAATTAATTATTAATTCACAATAAATGATAATCGTTGATCGACGTAAATCAACAGTTAAGATATGGTCGTAAAAGATTATAAAAAAAAGGTTCGTAAGTATAGCATTCTATTTTTATATGTCAAATTTATTGGTTTATTGTTATTTAATTATTTTTCTTCATTTTATGTTAGGTATGGATGTGTTGTAAATTAAAAAATGGCAACAAAACTAAACTATCAGTTGTGTTGTGTTCAGCTTAAACTAACTACGAGGTTTACCATCTCTGCAGCTTTCTCTTATTTTGGAGAAAACGCATCGCTTCACCTCTGATTCCCCTCTGGCTCCGAATATTTGATTGGGATCTTCACAGAATATCTGTTCGTTCCGACTTAATACTAATCGTATCATCTTATTTGTTGAATATGGTTGAAAGTCCATTATTTTTGGAGTGAATTCAAAAAATAAATATGTAATTAATCAGCATCATCCAAGGATAATTATATCTCCCATATGTCACTCAAAATCAGTTCTTACTTGCACCAGTCAAGCATCTGTAAAATTTGTCTTGCCTCTTTTCCTCAAATGAAGAAAGAAACAATGTGAAATAAAAATCAACAAATAAGGGAAACATAACCCAATAAGCACGTGAGACTTAGCAAAAAAAAACTACGACACTATAACTCTTCTAACACTAGCAAACCCCATAACAGGAAACGAGCTATCAAATATCATATCTCAACGATTAATTAACATATGAAAATCAGAATAAAGTTTCAATCCATATTCACCTACACACACAAAAATTAAAAAATCTAACCACGCAGTCAAAAAGGTGGTAAATTATCAAACAATGATTGATAGTTCCAGTAATATCTACACCCATGACAAGTGATTTGCTTTGCATTCATTCTTTTATTGATAGGCAAATTCAACATCTCACACCCATGACAAGTGATTTGCTTTGTTTTCTTCTGTTTGCCTTATTCAATTCTTTTATTTCATCTTTTTCTGAACATTGAATGCATCAAAAATAAAACACCCATTCACTCCATTTATAAAAAAAAATGTACATATACGATGTAATTTTGTTGCTCTTTGTTTTATAGAGAGAATAAAACAGTCAAATGATACAATTTTTGACTTTCTTCCCTCTTCCTGCCACCCTATCATCAAAGGATGGAAATAATAGTTTAACAAAGGCTGTAAATTAAGCACAAATCAAAGGACGAGGATTTCAACCGTCGAAAGTCACTTTCATAGATAACTGAACACGAACCAAAAGACATAAATTTAACATTACCCTTGTTGGGTTTTTTCTTTCGCTAAAGCCCAATAGGGCCTAATGTGTAAGAAGAGCCCAATAAATTTAAAATTCATTTTGGTTAGAGTTAGAATTTCTTGGAACTCATATATATTCTACACTTATGACATATTTGGTGTGATGTAAGGTGTGACAGTATAAGCTTATACTATACGTGACGATAATTTTAGTTGTTTGGGGTGACCATCGTATAGTATAAGCTTATAAACAGGATCCCTTTATACATCAAAATGATGTATAAGTTAATCAGACTTGATAAGGGTTGATGTATTAACTAATGCAATTCTCACAAATTAATATATTATTTTAATATTAGTATATTAAAATAAAAATAATTTTTCAATATATAATTTTTAAAAATATTGGATTTTTTATTTTTATAAAAATTAATATTTTTTTGGACACACTGATCAACATATTTCTATAAAAAATAATATCATCTGATATATTTGGGAGAATTATGTAAATTCATTATTAAAAGGTATTTTTGACAAAAATATTTATTTTTAACCTATCTAGTATTATACAGTGTATTACCAAACATTGGATGATATTATCTTATACAATATATTATCTTATACAATATCATGTCAAACGCTGGATAGTATTAAAATTTAGTCAGGTCTTATACAATCATGTCTTATACTATCAGGTCTTATACTATCGGGCCTTATCCTATACTATGTCTAAACATGCCCTTATAGTCATCAGCCTCTCATGTCTTCATTTGGTGATTGTAGAGGCTGAGGTAAGGTCATCTCCCTAAAAGTGAGAGAGTGCTCAAACACTTCTTATTTTCCCTTGAGACATAGTCTGAAAGATTTACTATAGTCTAACTTCAAGGAGGTTGTTCATACTGTGGCGCTGAGGAGATCAGTTCGTGAGTTCGTGCTGTGACACAAAAGACTCTAGTTTGTGGTGTATCACCTCAGACCTGCGCTACAAGAGATAATTGTAAACACTGATGATCCTATACATACAAACCGCAATGGTCCAGATGGTTCCGCAAATGCAATTGCTCCTACAAACCCTAGGGAAAGAAAAAGAATTTACCATAAAAACTCTAAATTAATTAAATTATTATTATTTTTACATAAGTTTATATCTAATTAAATAAATCTAAAGATGAAATATTTTACCCCGATCAAATTCAATAACATTTTTCTAGTCTGGCTCAATGTTAAATCATTCCCACGGTAAATCAATCAGATGTGTTTTGGTCTAGAAGGTAGTAGTATCACATGCTTCAATGCATTTGAATGCACAAAATAATGTTTTAAATGGATGCAGTTATAAATGCCCTAAGAAGTCTTACAAACGAATGCAATTTATTAGACATCAACAACAAAATTACACAATTGATTCCCAATATAATATGACCTACGTACCTCTTAGAAACATACTTAAGTATAATATTACACTAGGAAAAGAAAAAATAATAATTTAATCCACAAATTAAAAAATCTAAATATAGATATTGAATAATTAACATCTCTACATATATTTTACATGTTAATAAATGTATCTAAAGATAGAATCATTTTTCCTCTAGTGCAAACTCGTTAACTTTTTCCTAACTTATTCAATGTTAACCAATACACACCAAAAATGTGTTTTGATTTTTAAAGTTGTTGTGTCACATGCTTTCCTGTACTTGAATACAAAAAACAAAGTGTGGTAAATGGGTGTAATTACAAATATAATAAGAAGTGTTGAAAATGGATGTGATTATGTTCAATGATGGAAATGATAAGAACTCGAGAAACATCAATACAATGCATTGGGAATTTCTAGTCAACGGTTAGACATCAACAAATTAAAGACTATTATTGATTTGAGCACAGTCCAACCCAACAGTAACAAACAAACTTAAAAATCATTTGCTCCCGAAAAGAAGAATAATTTAACTTTCATCCATAAAAACTGTAGATTAGTTAAGTTTATAATTATTAATATATAAATTCACATCTTTTCAAATAAATCTAATGAATTTTTTTTCCTTTCAGACAAACTCAATAACTTTTTTCTAAGCTAAATTCATTATTAAAAATGTGAATTTTATTGTCAATATCATTTAACACTTACAATATCAATTTTTTTCAATATAATTATTGTGAGAGTTTGGAACTTCCAAAGTTAAAGTTGGCTATAGTACAGCGCAATACAATGCCACCAGGCCTAGTGCATGTTCGAGAGCTCTTATTTTTAGATTCTTTTCTCAACTTTGTCACGACCCAAATTTGTGTCATGACTGGCGCACAAATATCATCAAATACCTCGCAAGGTAAGCCTAACTATTGTTATGGACCTGTAAGAAGGGCCCATATAATCAGCCCTTTTAGACAACCCGGCAATGGACAACCCGGAGATAGTGAAACGGATCGCCATTAAGGGCATGTAACGCATAATACGTTACTACGCGATAACGGCCGACCAGATGTAATGACCGCATCGTCATGACAGCTCAGGTCCAAATACGCACCTTGTCAGCAGCCCCTATAAATAAGAACATGATTCAGAGGTAAAGACACATTCTATTTTCACACACGACCACCACCATGTTCACACACTCCATTTGATATATAGTGATCAGCCAAATTCAAGGGTATCTATACTATAGATATTCCTGATCCAGATCAATTCGTCAGCCTAATTGGGCTGAACATCTCTGTCTTAAGGACAGAACAGTGGCGCCGTCTATGGAAAACGAACCCACGACTCATCTTCAAAAAATCCAATTGATCAAGGATGGTGGTCCACACGAGAAGCAATAGCCAGCAAAACCCGTCGTTGGATCCAGTTTTGGAGGAAGTAAACCAACCCCAAAACCGACGAAACGTCGGAGTGGACCATGATAACGTCCACCTCAGTGAAGACGTCTCAGATACCGCTTCTACCCCTATGCGACAAGAGAGGAATGAAGCAGGAGCTTCGGTTCCAATAAGGAACAACCCCTCCTTGCCTCCTAGGGAGATAGTAGGGAATATCGCTCAGTCGATAGATCCCGAATCCCGGCTGACCCAGAACGCACTCGCCGCAATTCTACAACGAATGACGGAGATGGAAAATCGCAATAACCTTCAATGGCAGCATGACCTCCAAACAATGCGCGATGAAAATATTATAGGGATCCGTGATCTAGAACATCGATTGAGGGGGATAACTGAACCTGGACGAGATGGAATAAGAGGCCACAATGGCAATGGCCAAGAAGGAAATCACGATCCATCTCGACAGAACCGGATCCAAAGAACAGGACCTAACCCAACGCGTGTTAGGAATGACACGATGATAGAAGGACAAAACACAATTCCACCGGCCCCAAATCAGATCATCCAGACAGGAACTGATATTCAAAGGAACCAGGAAGAATTACATCCTGATCAAAATACACAGAATAAAGGAAGACATGTCGAACCCGGTTTATATAGGAGGAGATATAGTCGAGGGCAATACAACAACAGCCCCTTCACAAGTGATATACTGAACGCCCATTTCCCAGAAGATTTCGATTCAGCACGTTTGCCAAAATATGACGGAAGCCAAGATCCACAGGTTCATATAGATGCTTTTGATACAGATATGTATATCCGAGGGATAGATGAGCCTCTTATATCTCGGATATTTGCCATCACCTTAACAGGGGCGGCACAGGCGTGGTTCTCAACCCTCCCTGCCACAAGTAAAAAGCACCCAAAATCCGAATTCGCACTCGGAAAAATACGCCAACATCCAGGAGAAACCCTCCAGAAGTACCTTAATCGGTTCAAAGATGCTGCCTTGCAGGTACCAAATTTACCAGAAAATTCCCACGTTCACCTTATTGTGGCTGGCTTGGACGGAGCTTCAAGATTGGCCAAATCAGTGTACAAAGATCAAGTGAAAACATTGGAAGAATTCAGAACCCGATCCAAGAAGTACCTTGAACTCGAACAAATGGAGATAGCAAACGCTCAACCAGAAGAAGGAAAAGGAGTAATCCCAAAAGGGAGAAGCCCAGTTCCGAAATCAAGAGATCGGGTCGACATCAAGAAAAAAGAAAACAGAGCCCGAATACCCGATTCCCGAGATCGAGTTGGAAGGTATGACAAATATACACCATTGAATGCTCCGCGTTCTCAAATATGGAGGGAAGTAGCCATGACGGAAATGAGAAAGGTAGACAGACCCCGACCCATATTTGACAGAGGAGGGTTAGACAAATCCAAATACTGTGTTTCATGATGGGCGGGGTCACACAACAGATCAATGCTGGGATCTTCGAGATGCTGTAGAAAAAATCGTAAGAGATGGCAGATTGCGACAATACGTAATCCGGACACAGGGTTCTAAAAAAATAAAAGAAAATTTGATAACAGGAAAAAAACAGAAGCCTAGTTCCTGAGAACAAGGGCAAGGAGAGCAAAATCCCGGCAAATGGATCTACCCATGAAGAATTCCCGGAAGCAGCTTTTGAATGTAAAGTAATCAGTGGGGCTGTTGGTGGAGGCGGCGACACGATGAATGCCAGACGGAAATATTTGAGGGAAGTCCTATCCGTTCGAGATCGCCCTGCTTTTAAGGAGAATCAAAACACACCAGACCCTCCTTTGTCATATTTCACAAAGGAGGACATGCAAGGAGTAATGCCGGGACATGTAGATGGTTTGGTTATTGCTGGAACCCTAGTCAATTGTCGGGTTAAAAAAATCTTTGTAGATGCAGGAAGTTATGCTGATATTATATTATGGGACGCGTTCAAAAAGATGAACGTTGATGAAGAAGATCTTAGGCCCTGTAAGACAATGCTGATAGCCTTTAACGGACAACACACTTCTCCGAAAGGTTATATAGAACTGAGATTAACACTAGGAACAAAACAAGCGTTCAAATCAGAACAGGTTAGGTTCATAGTAGCTGATTTTCCGTTAGAATACAACATAATCCTGGGAAGACCAACCATACATCAATGGGACAAGATGGTTTCTATTAAACATCAGAAGATCAAGATGGTAAGCAGCAAGAATGACGTAATCACCATTTGTGGTGATTAGAAGGAATCTCGAGGATGTTATTTCGATACTATCAAAGAAAGCAAGGGCGGACCTTCCAACCTTCCTCGGATTCATCCTGGTGATAAACATACGAAAAACACAGCTCCTCAACATCAAGGAAAGCCGGTTAACATCGTCGAACTCGACATGAGGGAGGAAACAATCCCACGGCCAGAACCTGAAGGAGAATTAGAAGATTTATTATTGGGAGATGAACCCGGCCAATATACCAGAATTGGTAAGTCCATCGACCCTATTCTCAAAGGCGAAATTGCTGAGTTTCTTAGAGGAAAAAAAGATGTCTTTGCTTGGACATCGTCAGAAATTCCAGGTATTGATCCAAATTTTTGTTGTCACAAGCTGGCAGTCTATCCAGGCTCAATACCAATTTCACAAAAAAAGAGGAAATTGAGACCTGAGCGACAACGAGTCTTAGAAGAACACGTTAAAGAATTACTGGATGCCGGTTTCATCCGGGAAATTCAGTACACAACATGGCTTGCGAATGTTGTAATGGGGAAAAAACCAAATGGAAAGTGGAGAGTCTGTACTGACTACACGGACTTAAACAAGGTCTGCCCCAAAGATTCCTACCCCATGCCCAATGTAAGAACCCGCACCGTTAATTAAGGTAATTAGTAAATTAATTATGTTAATTAAGAAATAATTCCATAATTGACCCTTATAATTATTAATGGGCTTAGATAATTATATTGAGTGAGTAAAAATGCTGAAAGTCGCTTTTCGGAAGAAAAGCGCAGATACCGGTTCTGCTACTCGGTATAAATGCGTACCGGAAAAGTATCCCGGAAAATTATAACGAATGCATGATAATTACTAGAATATTATGTAGGACTTGTAAAACAAGTTTCAAGTCAAAATAACGTAATCTGATGCCAGAACTGATACTGGCTATGGAAAAGCGCGTACCGGAAAGGTGCTCCGAAAAATAAAATAAAAATATGAAAAATCTTACAAAAATGCGTAGGTCTAGAATCCGAAGTTTGGGATCAAGATCTTTTACTTTGCTATTAAGGCTAATATTGCGCGATTAGTGGCTTGTGCCTATAAATAGACACATTAAGTGGGCACACAACCCTAGGCAGCCACCATCATACGTGAGAGGCTGAGTTTTCTGAGAGTTGGCACTGTTGCATTGCTCTCTTTCACCATTTGTGAGCTTGGTGACCTTCCTTCTTCATTTTTCTTCACCATTCCTTCTTCCAAGCAACTAGAGTGTGTCTTGTGTGAGTGTGGTGTCACCTTTTCTGAGTTGAGGTGCTGGGTGAGGGGTGTTAGTGGGCTGTGGTGTTGTCTCCATGGTTATGAACCATTGTTCATGCCATTAGAGGTTTCAAGAAGCCTCCTTTGGTGCCAAGAACCAACCTTTGGTGTGGCATTTTCGTGTCCTTGGGTGTGCTGGACTTGTGTGCAGTATTGAGAGCTCCTAAGGCACCTTGAACTACTGACTAAGCTTTGGGGTAAGTCACCTTAACTTGATCATGTGTTTTTATGGCCTAAAGGTGGTATCTTGGTATGTTAATGGGTTTAACATGTGACTAACACATAAGTAAACCTATATATGCTTAAAGATGCATGCTTTAACGTGTACATGTGTTAAAAGTTGGATCTTTGGGTTGGATATTCACGAAATGCAGAAACTGCATTCTGTCATGAGATATCCGGATATTTGTCGAACAGATATCCGGATATCAGTATCCGGATATGGTATCCGGATATTGATATCCGGATATGGGATCTGGGTATCCGGATATGGAATATCCGGATATTTCCAGTGTGATATCCGGATATGGCATATCCGGATATGTCCCTTCTGATATCCGGATATCCTGGGTTTTCACAGAACAGTAGCCGTGCTGTGTGAACAGTAAGCTATTGGGTGTGTGTGGACCCAAGATTAAGGAAGTTGAACTTCTGTAATAAATGAACTAAGTCAGAATCATATGATTAAGGGCTTATGGCTTTGTGGGAAGCCTTAAGACGTAAAACGTAAAGGAAAGGCGTAGTCTTTAAGTTGTATGCTTGTTGTGCATAAATATTGATGTATTATTGGTCCATATCAGATTGTGATACTGTCGTTTGTGGACTTGTGAGTGGTTGGACTCTTGGCTTGGATAGCTAGCTTGCAAGGTAAGCTTTCGTGTCCTCGGTTTAGCCATTTTGTTGTTCCACCATGTCCCATGGGGATGGGTTTATGCATGCTGTGTTACATGCTTTATTGTTTTGGAAATGCTGTTGAGCTATTTATATGCAATGAGCTTTTATGAGATGCATGTGGTGTCCACCTAGACGGTAAGCCTGAGTATGTAGTACATACAAGATGGTGAAGCTGTGGGTGAGGTCTAGGTAGTATCCATGTACTCATGTAGGCATAGACGTATTCCTACATTTCTCTGGCCAGTAGATTTGATAAACACACATGGCATGATTAATTGCTGCATCGCATGATTTTGGAACTTATATTGTAAATACTGTTTTAGAACTTATATTACACATGTAAGTGAGCTTGGGGTGGAGACTCCTTGAGGACCCCTTGTCTTACTGAGATTTCTTGTTAGAGATCTCACCCCACGTTTGGGGACGCTTATTTCAGGACCAGGTAATGTTGAGGGCTCAGGTGGCAGGAGGCCCGAGCTGAGTTGATATGATGATATGCTGACTGCTGTTATGTTTTCCGCTTTATTTATTTATCATGTTGAGACTGTTTGTGGGCAGTGTTGCCTTATTTGGTGAGCATGGGGTTTGTCCATGCCACATGATTGTTTTTGTCTTCTTAATTACTGTTGTAATTAAAGTATCAGGATTTTGACCCAGGCTACGTGTTGTAGTCCTGTGGTTTTAGATACTCACATTATATTTATGTACGAGGTATTCAGTTAGTTGTCTTGCAATTTACATACAGGCAGTATTTTATGAAAATGATTAAGTAATCAAGTTGGTTAAGTTTAATGACGTCATAATTGAATTAAAGAAAAAGTTATTCCGCATTTTAATTAAGCGTGGCTTAATACGATAGTGTGTTAACAATCCGGGTTAACACGGGCTGTTACACCCAACATAGACCAGCTGGTGGATAATTCGGCAGGTTTTTGACTTCTTTCCTTCATGGATGCTTATTCTGGTTATAACCAAATTCCAATGTATCCAGAGGACCAAGAAAAGACAGCTTTCATTGCCGAAAAAGCAAATTACTGTTAAAACGTCATGCCATTTGGTCTGAAGAACTCAGGGGCAACATATCAGAGGATGATGAACAAAGTCTTTGAGGATCAGCTGGGTAAGAATGTTGAAGTATATATTGATGACATGATTGTAAAGTCATTCTGCACCACCACTCATATCCGGGATTTGGAACAAACCTTTCAAAAACTCAGGGCATACTGCATTCGCCTAAACCCGGCTAAATGCGCATTTGGAGTTCCTGCCGAAAAATTCTTGGGCTTCATGTTAACTCATCGTGGGATCGAGGCCAACCCGGACAAATGCAGGGCGGTTCTTGACATGAAGAAACCACAAAACAAAAAGGAAATACAACTATTAACATGAAGGATAGCAGCATTAACCCGATTTCTACCAAAGTCGGCTGAAAATGCCCTCCCATTTTTCAAATTATTGAAAAAGGAGGCAGCTGAAGCTGGAATCCAGAGTGCCAAATGGCGTTTGATAAATTAAAGAAACGTCTAGCAACCCCACCAGTACTGTCAAAACCAGAATTAGGAGACATTCTAATCCTATACTTGGCTGTGGGAGAAGAAGCAGTAAGCGCGTTCCTGATTAAGGAAACCACTGAAGGACAAGAACCGATTTATTTTATCAGCAGGGCATTGAAAGGCGTTGAGCTCAGATATCAAAGATTGGAAAAAGTAGCATATGCATTGCTAGTTATGGCCAGGAGATTACGGCCCTACTTCCAAGGACATCAAGGTTCGCACTAATCAACCAATTCGACAAGTATTGCATAAACCGGACCTAGCTGGAAGGATGGTTAATTGGGCAATCGAACTCAGTGAATATGATATAGTTTATGAAAGCCGAAAGACTATCAAATCACAAGCCTTAGCCGACTTCGTAATGGAGCTGACTCCGGTGCGCCAAGAACACAACCAAGTGATGAATGCCTGGAAGGTCTATGTTGATGGATCATCTAACAGCAACGAAAGTGCAGCTGGGATCATACTTGAAAGTCCAGAAGGGGTTACCATAGAACACTCCTTGAATCTGGGTTTCCCAACCTCAAACAACCAGGCAGAATACGAAGCACTGATAGCTGGTTTGGTTCAGGTTAAAGAACATGGAGCAAAAAATGTTGCGGTGTTCAGTGATTCACAGCTGATCACATCGCAAATAGAAGGAAAATATCAGGCTAAGGGTCCCCTAATGATGAAATAATTGCGCAGAGCAAAAGAATTGATGGCTGACTTTGAAACAGTACAGATTGCTCATATCCCTCGGGGAGGAAATTGTCGGGAAGATATCCTATCAAAATTGGCCAGCACAAGAAATCCAGGGAACCATAGGACAGTGATACAATAAAGCCTAGCCACGTCAAGTTGTGTGATGATCATCACTGAGACAACAGATTGGAGGCATCCCATAGTGGAATATCTCGAGAAGGGAACGAAGCCGAAAGACGCACAGGAGTCCTGCAAGTTGATCAGGGATGCAACACAGTATACGATGATGAACAACCAGTTGTTTAGAAAAGGATTGCACACCCCAATGTTGAAATGTCTGAACTCCAAGGACGTGGAATACGTCTTGTCAGAAATTCACGAAGGAATTAATGGCCATCAAATGGGTGGCAAAGCTCTGGCAAGGAAAGCTCTCTGAGCTGGTTATTATTGGCCAACTATGGAAGCAGATTCTAAAGAACATGTGAAGAAATGTGACGGTTGCCAAAAACATGCTAAACACATTCTCTCACCGCCAGAAGAAATGAAATACATCTCGGCTCCATGGCCCTTCTTTAAATGGGGAATGGATCTACTAGGACCTTTCAAAGCAGCTGAAGGACAATTAAAATGGCTAATTGTGGCGGTGGATTATTTCACAAAATGGATAGAAGCAGAGCCAGTTGCCACCATCACCTCTACAAGGGTGCAGATTTTTTTTTGAGAAAAACATCGTTTCCAGATTTATCATGGGTCCACACTGACTAATCATGGGTCCACAAACCCAAAATAGCATTATGCATGAACAGTACCATCACTGTCCTCGAAAACCCAGAATATCCGAATATATGTCGGGGCCATATCCGGATATGCATATCCGGATATCCATATGCGAATATCCGAAGACCCCATATCCGGATATCAATATCCAGATATTTCGCGACAAAATGTAGTTTCTACATTTCGCGAAGATATCCTTCCAAGGTTGGGTTTTTAACCCATTCCAATGCCCAAACATGCATTTCTACAGACTTTCATATTCATGTTTATGTTGGTTACTTCATTTTAACATATTACATGCCAAGAATCAAGATTTAACCTTAAAACTCATGATCATAAGTTCAAGAATATACCCAAGGCTTCATAACTCAGAAAAGGGTGTTCTTTGAGTCTAAATCTCCACTCCAACGATCTGTCCACAAAGGAGCACGAAAATGACTACAAGATGGGTCCTTTCTCTTCAAAGGTCACTCCTTGGAGCTCCCACAACGAAGGAATGGTGGTCTCTACCCTCAACCAAAAAGCCAGCACTCTCCCTTCCCCAAAACAGTGGCACACACTCAGAATATGGCTGACTCAACCTCTCAAACCATTCTACCAAGTGTTTACAATGTATACAAGAGAAGAATCAATGGAAAAATAGATGACTTGAGAGTGTTTCAAGAAAGAATGGCCAAGGAGAAGGTGATAAGCTTGGACACACACACCAGTAGCCCAAAACTCACGCATAAAGGCTGGAGAATCAGCCTAGAGTTGTGTGAAAGAGTCTATTTATAGGCCACTTAAGTTAATCCCACAGTATTAGCATTAATAGCTACGCTTAACATTTTAATCCCAAACTTAGAATTCTGAACCTACTCATTTTTCTAAGATTTATCATATTTTTGTTTTATTTCTCGCAGCACCTTTCCGGTACGCGCTTTTCCATAGCCAGTATCAGTCCTGGCACCAGTTCTCATTATTTTGACATGAAACTTGATTTACAAGTCCTATATAATATTCTAGGAATATTCATGCACTTATTATAATTTTCCAGGATACTTTGTTGGTACGCATTTATACCGAGTAGCAGAACCGGTTCGTCTGAAAAGCGACTTTCAGCATTATTACTCACTTACTATAATTATCAGAGCCTCATAATAATTAATAGGATCAATTATGGAATTATTTCCTAATTCTCCTATTTATTTAATTAATTACCTTAATTAGCGGTGCGGGTTCTTACGCCGTGCAACAAAGATGCTATAATTAAATCTGCAATTAAAGTGCAATAAAAATAAGGAACGAACTCACAGGATATATAAAACAGATGTCAATATGTAGATGAATCCGAGCCTAGCAGATGTTGTCTCCTTAAGATAATTTATCCCCTTTATTGATGCCGAAGGTTGTTGAACAATTGACTCCTAAGATAGAATGGATTACGTCTCAAGAATGATGGCATTGTCAATCAAGAGCTCAAATGAACACAACTGAATGTCTGAGGAAATCACACTATCTAATACTATGGTATGAGTGCACAATGCATAGAAAAAAACTTGAACTAAAATTTTGACTCTCTATATATTTATAGAAAACGTAAGGTCGTGATTCAAAAGACACATTTTCACCGACGAAACAACATATCCGTTCGATACGAAAAGACACATTTGTTTGACATGAAAAGACACATATGTTCGACACGAAAAGACACGTCTGTTCGACATGAAAAGAAGCGTCTGTTCGACATGAAAAGACACACATTTTCAATACCAAACTTCTTATTCATATCCTATGGGATTTAGACTAAAAAATTCAACAGTTCTCTTCATAGCCTTTCCATATCCATTGATGTCTAACCACCCCATAAAAAGAAATGTAGCAGATAACACGATCACCCCAAACAAATACACAGTCCCATTATAAGATGCAATGGCTTTTTTCTTACCCCAATAGTAGGTTGTTGCTTTGTGATCAACAATCCTTAATAAATTCAGTTTTCTTTGATAGACATCAATATAGACAGGAGAAAGGATTTTTTTTCTGAACTCAAACACCATAATCCTAAAAATATTGAAGAGGCAACTTTGATGGAATGGAAAGAATTGAAAGAATAAGAGATCGCAAAAGTAGAAAAAGGAGCCAACTTTGCTACAAAAGCTAACGACTTTGCATTGTCAACATATTGTACGCATGCTCCTAAAATGGGAAAATTGATAAGAAATTTAGAAGATACAAAAATATAAACCATACAAAGGGAGATGGAGAATGGTGGATTTGGCTTTCATGAAACCATTCTAGGATAACGATGAAAATAAAGAAAGACGATAAACAAATAATGCTTTCGTTTTACTTAAAAAACATATTGTTCTGTCATTTAAAATAATAAATATTTTCTCTATTTATATATATGTGTTCGCTTTTTCCACGGTCTTATTTACATTGACGTCGTTTTGAGTAGGAAATCAATGTATTTTTATAATTATAATTTATTTCAGGGTTATAATAGTCTTTTTCATTATAATTTTTTAATTTTTCAACGCAAAACGACGACGTTTAATGTAGATAACTTATGTCCATTCACTATAGATACATTAAAGCCTATTTATAATATATTTATATTATACATAGGAGAAATATAAAAAATAACCAAATCACACAAAACTACATATTACATCAACATTATATCCTTGGAAGACCCGCTCCTCTCATATCATCTTGCAACAGGTTATAGCAACCTTTAGGTGGTAGATTAAATTCATACAATCTTTGAGTATGTATCGGAGATCAATCTTCGAATACACACAAGCACCCCTGAGCTGATCCAACAGATCATCAATCCGAGGAAGAGGATACTTGTTCTTGATCGTCACCTTGTTTAGCTGCCTGTAATCGGTGCACAATCGCATTGTCCCGTCCTTCTTCTTCATGAAGATAACCGGTGCTCCCCAAGGAGACACACTCGGTCTAATGAAGTCTATAACACCTCATATATTTAAATGTGAATTTTAATATTATAATGTGAAATGAAAGTTGGTGGATTAGTGAAAATCCAAGGATTATGGCCAAAATGGGCAAAAAGGGCAAAATGGTAATTTGCCAACCGTGTGTTCTGAGGCAAAAATACTGAGTTAGAGATTTCATAGGACAAAAATAATGCTGGAAATGGAATCAGGGCGGAAAATCGAGTGAATAGGCAAATTTGGGAAAAATTGATGAATAGTGATTTTTAAGTGTTAAATACTGTGGTGTGAGAGTACCGATAGGTGTGAAATTTTTATCAATATTTTGGAGAAATAAAAATATGTCATGGACTGGAATAATATGTAGATTAAGAATTTATGATCGGAAATTTTATTGGGATTAAAGTTAGATCGCGTGTGGGACCCGTGTGACCGAAGTCACTTGGCCCCACCCTCTTTTTCCTCTTTCTTCCTTCTCTTTTCTTCTCCTCATTCGCGCGCCCTTCCCTGTAAGAAACCCAAAACACCATTTTCTTCACATTTCTTCCATTTCTTCATTTCTTCACCGAATCGCTTGATTTTGGTGTTGAAATCTATTGTAAACAACCTTCCAAAGCCATTGGTAACACTTAGAAGCCTTGAATCCACCTCCTTGGCTGCGTTTTTGGCAAAATCAGATCCGACCCACTTGGGTTCTTGGAGATTTCTTGGAGTTTTGATCTTCTAATGGTTTAGTGAAGCCTTGGTGGTGATCATACAACACATTGTGAGTATATTTGTGGTACTTCTATGGTTGAATTCATAGATCTAGGAATTTATGCTTTAAACCTTTAATTTTAGATGTGTGATGATAGAGAGCCCAAATGGAAAAATGCTATTAGATGAAAAGGCCTTAGAATCATGCTTGTAAGCTAGAAATGCTATGTTAATTTTTGGTGAAAAAGATAGGTTTTTAACTTAGGGGAATTTGAGGAATTTTCATGAAAAATGAGTTTTGGTCTAATTTGGATTTGATGATTGTTGTAGGGTGCCTCACACGGACGTGGTTGTGAAAAGTTGATTGGGAGCATACGTTTGGAACGGATTGCTCGTATTGAGGTAAACTCTTGGAACTTGGGTTTAATCCCTAGTGTGCTCCACCACACCTAGTGGAAGGTAGTGGTTGGATTATGTGGTTATGACATGGTGTGATTGTGTGCTTGTATGCATATTGCTTGTATTTTGTGAAAATTGTTTGGTCACTGGCCAGTTGACGTGTGTTGGTTTGGACATCCGCTGGGTTCATCCTACGGGAGAATGCCAGTTGGAGATGCCATGGTGTTGACTCTGGGAGCGACATCAGGATGATCCAAGCGGGGGACGTCCGCCGGATAGGGCTCATGAGGAGTTCCGGTTGGGTATTGCCATGGAGTCTTCTCAACCATGGGAGAGGCGCCAGGATTGTCTCGGGAGTTATATGATGGAGTCCTTGAACATGAATCCATGCGTGGATGTTCTTGGGTGTCTCCAGGTGGATGGTGATATTGTATTGCTTGCATATTACATGATGTCATATTTATACATTTTAGTGAGCCATGGAGTGGAGAGAGCCTCTAGCTCCATTGGTTTACTGAGATATATCCGTATATCTCACCCCGTGTTTGGGGGACCACATTTCAGGTCACTATGAGCCGGGAGGAGCTTCGGGCAAGAAGCCCGTATAGTGGACATTGGATTGGCATGCGGTGCATTAGGATTGCATGACATTTTGGAGGAGGACTATTGGATTGCACATGGCATGACATTAGTATTTTGAGACTTAGGTCATGAGCATATTGCATGATGTTATTTCCATGCTTTTGTTAGTGTTCATGATCATATGCTAAGTCTTGTTTATGGTTATTATTCATGGCATTGATAACTGTATATTTTGAGTGAGCATGGGACTTGTCCATTGCCACATTCATAGCCTTGAAGTCTTGGTATTCATGTTGTAAAAAAATGGTCCATATTTGTATGTAAATGGCCATTATTTGAGGACTTTGTAAATGATGCATGTTTTAAGGAAATTGTATGATGGAAGGGCCTAGATCCTACATTAGGACATGATTATGGGTTGTGTGGAGTACCAAGGGGTTAGGGATGGATTACACAACTTTTTTGGGGCTTAAAATGCTGTAATATGTCATTTTGCTGCATAGTAATCGATTACCCAAGGCATGGTAATCGATTACCATGCAACAGGGGACGAAAAATTGGCTACTGTCTTCACTGGTAATCGATTACTGAGCTTTGGTAATCGATTACCATGTGAGGTAATCGATTACCCAAAGTTGGTAATCGATTACCAGAACAGAGGATGTCAAAATTTGGCTACTGCCTCATTTTTGACAGGTGGTAATCGATTACCACCCACTGGTAATCGATTACCACAGTGTAATTTTCGAAAATTCAGGTTTTCTAGACTAAAATAAAGGGGCTTAACTTGATGGGTAGAACTCCAAATGGTACGTGGTTGAAACCACGCGTAGACAACTTAAAGGACTATAACTTGGTAAAATGTGAGAGTAAGATGGTGAGTTTAAATGAATTGAATAAAAAGAAGGATGAAGGTTGTTAGCAAAATGTATGCTTCCGCGTATTGCATTTACAATTATAGTGTTGTTTTAATTGATTACGGAAAAAGGTATTGATGTAAGAAAAGGAATATGATAAAAGAAAAATTTGCCCGTAATTTAATTAACCCAATCACTGTGATTGTAACTGCGCTTAATATCATAATCAATGTTAACAATACCGGTGTACAACGAGCTGTTACATTTTATGGTATCAGAGCAGTTTTGTGAGGGAACTCTGATTGTGTGTGTATGTTGTATCTTGTGTGCCATAGCTATCTGTGAACTATTTATGATTAATGTATATGTGATTCCTCAGTGTGGGTCTGATCAACTCATTCCTTTGTGTTACATGTACAGATATCATGAGTAGGGCACGAGGTCGCCGTGGGGCACGTGGTGCAGGTCCTTTGCCACCGGATCCGGTCACTGCAGTTCTGAATGCTCTGCAGGCAGAAACGGCTGCGAATAGAAATATGACTGAGAACCTGATGAAAACTAATCAGGATATGGTGCAGGCCTTCATGGCTGAGATGAGGGCGGATAGAGCTCGTCCTAGGAGGGATAATTCACCTCCACATACGGCTACGGTGACTCCTACACTGACGCCATCTGTTACTCCTCAACAGGGGGAGAGTGGGGCTAGTCACCACACTGGTGAGGCTAGTCATCATACTACTACTGACCCTAGCTATGTTCCTGATCCATCATCTGTTGCCCAATCCACTGGGGCTGCTGGGCAGGTGCTTGATAATGCTGACGATGAGCGTAGGCTCGTATCTTTTAGGAAACATAAGCCACCCGCATTTCTGGGGTCAAGGGACCCAAAGGAGGTCACTGCTTGGTTGAGGGGAATGGATAAGATTTTCCAGGTGATGAGGTGCCAAGATCCGCAGAAGTTATTGTATTCAGTTTATATGCTGGAGGGTGATGCCCAAGAGTGGTGGGACAATGTGTCTCGCCCATTTGTTATTCAGGGTGAGGTTCTTACTTGGACTTTGTTCGAAGGTCTGTTTCATGAAGAATATTTTCCCCGCGATGTTCGGGAGGCAAAGCAAGGTGAATTTGATAATTTGGTACAGGGAGTTATGACTGTGGATGCCTATGTGGCGAAATTTAATGAGCTTGTGAAATTTGCAAACTATGGAGGTACTCTACCTACTCCAGAGTTCTTGTCAGCTAAATTCCAAAGAGGGCTGAGTGAGAAGATTGCTAAGAGAATGTCAAATACAGCGGTGAGAAACTTTGCTGACTTGGTGACCCAATGCAAGAGGGTCGAGACTGTTTATGGGAGGTATCCAAAATCGGATAAGGTGAAAGAGCAAGATGTTAAGAGGACACTTGGTCATTCTCGAAATACTAATAGAGGAGGTTTCAATAATAATAACAGGGGTAGGGGGTTGCATGTAAGGCAGCCTCCTGGCCAATTCAAGAGGGGTGGAAACACTGGTGGTGGTGGTGCTGCGAACAGATATTTTACCCCACAATGTGGGAAGTGTGGGAAATACCACAGAGGTGTATGTGGTGCTGGTTCGTCGAACTGTTTTAGATGTGGTCAAAGTGGCCACTTTGCTAGAAATTGTCCATCTTCTTCGGGGCAGGCTGCGAATCTGCAGGCCTTGCCGCCAGCTACTACTACTGCTGCTCCTACTGCTGTTGTTCCTACTGTGGGACGAGTTTATACTACAAATGCGCAACGTACTGAAAAGGCTCCGAACTTGGTTAAAGGTATAATTTTCCTATCTAATGTTGATTTGTCTGTATTATTTGATTCGGGAGCCACACATTCATTTGTGGCGGACTATGTGGCTAAGGCGCTGGACTTAAAGGTAACACGGATGGTTCCTCCGATGCGTATTACTACTGCTACAGGAGAGGTTAGTGAATCGTCTTGGATATGTGAAGATGTGAAGTTCACCTATTTAGGCAGGGGTTATACCATCGATTTAATTATCTTACCCCTGGCCTCTGTCAATTTAATTTTGGGGATGGATTGGTTGTCTCGGAACTGCGCAATGATTGATTGCTGCGGAAAGAGGTTGTTGTTATCTCACGAGAGGCCGACTGTTTGCCCGTCTTTGTATTTGTCTGTTAGTCAAACTGTGAAAGCCTTGAAGGCTGGAGATTTGGGATATGTCTTGTTGGGCGGATTGGTGGGTGAGAAAAAGGAGGAGATTTCTTCTATTCCAGTTGTGAATGAGTTTGAGGATGTATTTCCGGATGAGATACCGGAATTTCCACCTGAGAGAGAGATTGAATTCTCGATTGATTTATTGCCTGGTGTGGGGCCGATCTCCTTGGCTCCATACCGGATGTCGCCACTTGAGTTGGCCGAGTTGAAGAAACACATTGAAGAACTATCTGCGAAGAATTTTATTAGGCCGAGTGTGTCTCCGTGGGGAGCGCCGGTTATATTTGTAAAGAAAAAGGATGGTAGCATGAGATTGTGCACTGACTACCGACAACTGAACAAAGTAACTATTAAGAACCGGTACCCATTACCGCGTATTGATGATTTATTAGATCAATTGAGGGATGCTTGTGTGTTCTCGAAGATTGATCTCCGGTCCAGATATCACCAGATTCGGATTAAACCGGAGGATGTACCTAAAACAGCTTTCCGATCCAGATATGGACATTTTGAGTATCAAGTGATTCCTTTCGGGCTTACTAATGCCCCTGCGGTGTTCATGGATTATATGAACCGCATTTTTAAACCGTATTTGGACCAGTTTGTAATTGTATTTATTGATGACATTTTGATCTATTCTAAGAGTATGGAGGAGCACGTCGACCATTTGAGGACTGTGTTGCAGGTGTTGAAGGATAAGAAACTATATGCTAAACCGTCTAAGTGTGAATTCTGGTTGTCTGAGGTGCAATTTTTGGGTCATGTCATTTCTGCAAGCGGTGTTGCAGTGGATCCAAGCAAGATTGAAGCGGTAAGTGACTGGGAACGACCTAAGACTGTGACTGAGATTAGAAGTTTTCTGGGGCTTGCTGGCTATTATCGCCGATTTATACAGGGATTTTCTGCAATGGTTCTACCGTTGACTCGATTGACACGAAATGATACTCCTTTTGTGTGGACCCAGGAATGTGAGGACTGTTTTCTGCTACTTAAAGAGAAATTGACCACTGCTCCGGTGTTAACTTTACCAGATCCGGAGGGTGAGTTTGTGTTATATTGTGATGCTTCTAAGAAGGGTTTAGGGAGTGTGCTGATGCAGGAAGGAAAAGTGATTGCATATGCGTCTAGGCAGTTAAGGCCGCATGAAGAAAATTATCCGACGCACGACTTAGAACTAGCTGCTATTGTGTTTGCCTTGAAAATCTGGAGGCACTTTCTGTATGGGATGAAGTTTGCTGTGTTCAGCAACCATAAAAGCTTGAAATACTTGTTTGATCAGAAGGAGCTGAATATGAGACAGCGTAGATGGGTTGAATTCTTGAAAGATTATGACTTTGAGTTGAAATACCACCCGGGAAAGGCTAATGTTGTGGCAGATGCATTGAGTAGGAAGTTTGTTAACTTATCTCATATGATGATGTGGGACAATGAAGTGATTGAGCAATTTCGTGATATGAAAATAACGGATTTCTTTGCAGGAAGAATGTGTGATATGGAGTTGACTCGGATTGAAAACGAGCTGCACGAGAAGATTAAAGAGACTCAAATCAGAAATGAAAGTATTAAGTATTTGAAAGGCCAGAGTGGCATATCTGTTAATGAACAGGGACTTTTGTTATATCAGGGCAGGATTGTTGTGCCCAAGGAACTTGCAGAGGAAGTTATGACTGAGGCCCATAAGGGTCAATATGCTATCCACCCAGGTGCCACAAAGATGTACCAAGATTTGAAAGTTAAGTTCTGGTGGCCTGGGATGAAAAGGGATGTTGCCGAGTACGTGTCTAAGTGCTTGGTGTGTCAGAAAGTGAAAATAGAGCATCAGAAACCTGCTGGATTACTTCAGCCGCTGGATATACCTGAATGGAAATGGGAGAGTATTTCAATGGATTTTGTTGTTGGATTGCCGCGAACTCAAGCTGGTTATGATTCGATTTGGGTTATTGTGGACCGACTCACGAAGTCTGCACATTTTCTACCAGTACGAGTGGATTACACCACAGAGAAGTTGGCTACACTGTATGTAAAGGAGATAGTTAGACTCCATGGGATATCGATTAGCATTGTCAGTGATCGGGACCCGAAGTTTACTTCACGCTTTTGGGGAGCTTTGCAGCAGGCTTTTGGCACTCAGCTTCGACTGAGCACTGCTTATCACCCGCAGACTGATGGTCAGACTGAGAGGACCATACAGACACTTGAGGATATGCTGAGAGCTTGCACACTGGAACAGGGTAATGCCTGGGATAGGTACTTACCATTGGTGGAATTTTCTTATAATAACAGTTTTCATTCCAGTCTGGGTATGGCACCATATGAGGTTTTGTATGGCAGGAGGTGTCGTACGCCCACTTGTTGGACTGAGGTAGGCGATAAAGAAAGATTTGGTCCGGATTTTGTGCGGGAAACAACAGTGCAAATTGAAATGATTAGAGAAAAATTGAAATAAGCACAGAATAGGCAGAAAAGCTATTATGACAATAAGCATAGACCGCTGGAATTTGAGGAAGGTGACCATGTTTTTGTACGGTTATCTCCGGTCACAGGTGTTGGCCGTGCGTTGGGTGTGAGGAAGCTGAGTCCACGGTTTATTGGGCCGTATCAAATTATGAAAAGAGTAGGATTGGTGGCCTATCAGCTTGCCTTACCCCCGCAATTGTCTAATTTACATGATGTCTTTCATGTGTCGCAGTTGCGACGTTATGTTCCGGATGAGTCACATGTTGTGATGCCGGATAATATTGAAATCAGGGAGAACTTGAAGACTCCCATTGGTCCTATTGCAGTATTGGATCGCAGTGAAAAGCGATTGAGAAGTAAATTGATTCCCATGCTGAAGATTCAGTGGGAAGGCCGCACACCTGAGGAGGCTACTTGGGAGCGGGAGGACGAGATTCTCCGGCTGTATCCTGAGTTAGCGAGCAGGTATGATTTAATTTTGCGGACAAAATTTCTAAAAGGTGGGGTGAATATAACACCTCATATATTTAAATGTGAATTTTAATATTATAATGTGAAATGAAAGTTGGTGGATTAGTGAAAATCCAAGGATTATGGCCAAAATGGGCAAAATGGGCAAAATGGTAATTTGCCAACCGTGTGTTCTGAGGCAAAAATACTGAGTTAGAGATTTCATAGGACAAAAATAATGCTAGAAATGGAATCAGGGCGGAAAATTGAGTGAATAGGCAAATTTGGGAAAAATTGATGAATAGTGATTTTTAAGTGTTAAATACTGTGGTGTGAGAGTACCGATAGGTGTGAAATTTTTATCAATATTTTGGAGAAATAAAAATATGTCATGGACTGGAATAATATGTAGATTAAGAATTTATGATCGGAAATTTTATTGGGATTAAAGTTAGATCGCGTGTGGGACCCGTGTGACCGAAGTCACTTGGCCTCACCCTCTTTTTCCTCTTTCTTCCTTCTCTTTTCTTCTCCTCATTCGCGCGCCCTTCCCTGTAAGAAACCCAAAACACCATTTTCTTCACATTTCTTCCATTTCTTCATTTCTTCACCGAATCGCTTGATTTTGGTGTTGAAATCTATTGTAAACAACCTTCCAAAGCCATTGGTAACACTTAGAAGCCTCGAATCAACCTCCTTGGCTGCGTTTTTGGCAAAATCAGATCCGACCCACTTGGGTTCTTGGAGATTTCTTGGAGTTTTGATCTTCTAATGGTTTAGTGAAGCCTTGGTGGTGATCATACAACACATTGTGAGTATATTTGTGGTACTTCTATGGTTGAATTCATAGATCTAGGAATTTATGCTTTAAACCTTTGATTTTAGATGTGTGATGATAGAGAGCCCAAATGGAAAAATGCTATTAGATGAAAAGGCCTTAGAATCATGCTTGTAAGCTAGAAATGCTATGTTAATTTTTGGTGAAAAAGATAGGTTTTTAACTTGGGAAAAATTGAGGAATTTTCATGAAAAATGAGTTTTGGTGTAATTTGGATTTGATGATTGTTGTAGGGTGCCTCACACGGACGTGGTTGTGAAAAGTTGATTGGGAGCATACGTTTGGAACGGATTGCTCGTATTGAGGTAAACTCTTGGAACTTGGGTTTAATCCCTAGTGTGCTCCACCACACCTAGTGGAAGGTAGTGGTTGGATTATGTGGTTATGACATGGTGTGATTGTGTGCTTGTATGCATATTGCTTGTATTTTGTGAAAATTGTTTGGTCACTGGCCAGTTGATGTGTGTTGGTTTGGACATCCGCTGGGTTCATCCTACGGGAGAATGCCAGTTGGAGATGCCATGGTGTTGACTCTGGGAGCGACATCAGGATGATCCAAGCGGGGGACGTCCGCCGGATAGGGCTCATGAGGAGTTCCGGTTGGGTATTGCCATGGAGTCTTCTCAACCATGGGAGAGGCGCCAGGATTGTCTCGGGAGTTATATGATGGAGTCCTTGAACATGAATCCATGCGTGGATGTTCTTGGGTGTCTCCAGGTGGATGGTGATATTGTATTGCTTGCATATTACATGATGTCATATTTATACATTTTAGTGAGCCATGGAGTGGAGAGAGCCTCTAGCTCCATTGGTTTACTGAGATATATCCGTATATCTCACCCCGTGTTTGGGGGACCACATTTCAGGTCACTATGAGCCGGGAGGAGCTTCGGGCAAGAAGCCCGTATAGTGGACATTGGATTGGCATGCGGTGCATTAGGATTGCATGACATTTTGGAGGAGGACTATTGGATTGCACATGGCATGACATTAGTATTTTGAGACTTAGGTCATGAATATATTGCATGATGTTATTTCCATGCTTTTGTTAGTGTTCATGATCATATGCTAAGTCTTGTTTATGGTTATTATTCATGGCATGGATAACTGTATATTTTGAGTGAGCATGAGACTTGTCCATTGCCACATTCATAGCCTTGAAGTCTTGGTATTCATGTTGTAAAAAAATGGTCCATATTTGTATGTAAATGGCCATTATTTGAGGACTTTGTAAATGATGCATGTTTTAAGGAAATTGTATGATGGAAGGGCCTAGAGCCTACATTAGGACATGATTATGGGTTGTGTGGAGTACCAAGGGGTTAGGGATGGATTACACAACCTTTTTGGGGCTTAAAATGCTGTAATCTGTCATTTTGCTGCATAGTAATCGATTACCCAAGGCATGGTAATCGATTACCATGCAACAGGGGACGAAAAATTGGCTACTGTCTTCACTGGTAATCGATTACTGAGCTTTGGTAATCGATTACCATGTGAGGTAATCGATTACCCAAAGTTGGTAATCGATTACCAGAACAGAGGATGTCAAAATTTGGCTACTGCCTCATTTTTGACAGGTGGTAATCGATTACCACCCACTGGTAATCGATTACCATAGTGTAATTTTCGAAAATTCAGGTTTTTCTAGACTAAAAGAAAGGGGCTTAACTTGATGGGTAGAACTCCAAATGGTACGTGGTTTGAAACCACGCGTAGACAACTTAAAGGACTATAACTTGGTAAAATGTGAGAGTAAGATGGTGAGTTTAAATGAATTGAATAAAAAGAAGGATGAAGGTTGTTAGCAAAATGTATGCTTCCGCGTATTGCATTTACAATTATAGTGTTGTTTTAATTGATTACGGAAAAAGGTATTGATGTAAGAAAAGGAATATGATAAAAGAAAAATTTGCCCGTAATTTAATTAACCCAATCACTGTGATTGTAACTGCGCTTAATATCATAATCAATGTTAACAATACCGGTGTACAACGGGCTGTTACAAAGTCCTTCGCCGAAAGATCTTCAATATGCTTCTTCAGCTCTGCCAGCTCCGGTGGCGACATCCGGTACGGAGCTAAGGAAATAGGCCCCACACCAGGCAACAGATCAATGGAGAACTCTATCTCCCTCTGCGGTGGAAACTCAGGAATCTCCTCAGGAAATACCTCGAGGAATTCCCTCACCACAGGAAGCCTCCAAGCTCACCAAATGGAGCACCAAGGCAATGGAACAGTACCAAGGAGCTGATCAGCCTTCTCTCCACGCACAAGAGGTAGTTTTCTAGGGTTTTGTGCCCTTAAGGGTAGTATATATAGCCACATGGCCACTAAACGCGCAGTATTAGCCTTAATAGCTACGCAAAAGATTTTGATCCCAAACTTTGGAATCTTAAACTACTCATTTTTATAAGATTTATTATATTTTTATTTTATTTTTCTGAACAACTTTCCGGTACGTGCTTTTCCATAACCAGTATCAGTTCTGGCATCAGATCACATTATTTTGACTTGAAATTCGATTTACAAGTCCTACATATTATTGTAGTAATTATCATGTACTTATTATAATTTTCCGGGATACTTTTTCGGTACACATTTATATCGACTAGCAGAACCGGTATCTGCACTTTTCTTCCGAAAAGTGACTTTCAGCATTCTTACCCACTTACTATAATTATTTAAGCCAAATAATAATTATTAAGGTCAATTATGGAATCATTTCCTAATTTATCACAATTAATCAATTAATTTCCTTAATTAGCGGTGCGGGTTCTTACGGTGATGGTGATGATGGTAGAGGTGGAGAGTGATTAAGAGAGACAATTGTTTCTCATTTTGTGTCCGGAAACAAAAAAAATAGAAATTTTTCTATTCGTTTTCCTGTTTCTCAGCACAAAAATTAAACTAATTCTCCCGGGAACAAAAAATTAAACCGATTTTACCAAGCGAGTTTTCTATCTATTTCTATTTCCGGGAATAGAAATTAAAAAAAAAAAATCCCGGGAAGGTTATCATGCGCATCCTTAATATTGATGCCATTTTTTTATTTTCGGAGAAAGAGAAAGAGACGTGACACGTGCTTCATACAAGTGAATGTATTAAGGATGACGTCAATTTCTTATTACCTCCACAAAATTGGAATATTATATTATTTCATTTTAATTTATAAATTGTGATAAGATTATTTTGCAAATTATATCTTAATTAATTTTTATTGTGATTATATTTAAAGTTTTTAATTTATTAATTATGTGAGTCATTATCAGTCACTGAAATTAAATGTAAGACCTCCTATTCTTACCCACTATGAAGCACCGACACTTCAAAAACTCCGACATGTCGTGTCCGACACTTCCTGACACTCTCAGACACTCCGACACTCCCCGACACTCCAACACACGTTATAGAAATTCAAAAAAAAGTTTAAAGGTTACATTGCGTTGAGTTTTTAGTTCCAATTATTAGATTCGTTAGATTACGATTACTATTTTATTGAGTTTAATATAAATATTTAGGATATCTTATGTTTTTTTTGCAAAATTTATGAATATTATAAGTTTAGATTCATTTTTTATTAAATTATTGAATATTAAATATAATATACACCACATAAATTAAAAATTATTTAATATCAAAACGTGTCCTAACGTGTCGAAATCTAATTTTTTTAGAATTAACGTGTCGGAGTGTCGTGTCGTGTCGTGTCACGTGTCTCGTGTCAGTATCGGTGCAACATAGCTTACCCACCAATGTAAATATAATTTTCCTCTTATAAATCTCATGATAAATATTACAAATAGAGCAATAAGACTCATAAAAAATCAAAAATACATGTAAATATAATTATTCAGTATCTAATTTTAAAAACAGAATATGATATTCAAAATACGAAATAAACTCCATAATTTTTATGAGGTTGAAATTTTTTTAGGTTTTCTCAAAAGTACTATATCACACAAATATAAAACAATGACACGGTATTGCAGAATCTAATATGTCGTAAGATTTTATTTTTTTTAGAAACAGTCATAAGATTAAGGGAAAAATATTTGCCCTTTTAAAGGATATAACGTTATGTCATTTTAGATTTTAATCGTTGATTTCTGTCAATAAACAATTATGATTTATTAAGCTTTATTGCGAATTAATATTAATTAATAAGTTTGACTCAATAAACCCTAACCGTTGATTGAAGAAAATCAACGATTAAGATCTAAATTGACACAAAATTATATCCTTTAAAAGCATAAACGTTTTCCCCCAAGATTAAATATAAAACATTATTTGTTTAAATTGGATTGCAGTGTCCCAATTGCTGATAAACATGATTTGGTTGATCTTGGATTGTAGTGTTCTAATAGATGATAAATATGATTTGGTTGATCTTGGATTGTAGTGTTCTAATAGATGATAAATATGATTTGGTTGATTATCCTCCTCTCTGCCATCAAATCCTCTGTAGTAATTGATTACTAAAGTTATTCTGATTACGTCTATGTTACCTAAACAAAAGAGAGAAGTATCTATTTCTTCATATGATTTAGTATCTATGCAATGTAAATGACCAAGCAAATACATGACTGATGAGAACAAAATAATAGGAACACACGGTCTTTCTTTTCCTTTACTTTTTTTTTTTAAAAAACACTGAGGTTTTAGTTTTGTTTGATTGATTATCCAGTAGTATATATTTCAGATCTGTTCCTTAATTTTATAAGGGGAAGGTTATATTTACAATCTATTTTTGTTTACAACTTTTTACAATCATATCTTAACTGTTGATTTCCGTCAATTAATGATTATTATTTTCGCAAATTAAATTCATTACTATAACATTCTGTTTTTATATGTCCATTTTATTGGTTTATTGTTATTTAATTATCTCAAAAAAAAAACTAAACTATCAGTTGTGTTGTGTACAGCTTAAACTAACTACGAGGTTTACCATCTCTGCAGCTTCCTCTTATTTTGGAGAAAACGCATCGCTTCACCTCTGATTCCCCTTTGGCTCCGAATATTTGATTGGGATCTTCACAGAATATCCGTTCGTTCTGACTTAATACTAATCGTATCATCTTATGTGTTGAATATGGTTGAAAGTCCATTATTTTTTGAGTGAATTCAAAAAATAAATATGTGATTAATCAGCATCATCCAAGGATAATTATATCTCCCATATGTCACTCAAAATCAGTTCTTACTTGCACCAGTCAAGCATCTGTAAAATCTGTCTTGCCTCTTTTCCTCAAATGAAGAAAGAAACAATATAAAATGAAAATCAACAAATAAGGGAAACAGAACCCAATAAGCACGTGAGACTTAGCAAAAAAAAACTACGACAGTATAACTCTTCTAACACTAGCAAACCCCATAACAGGAAACAGGATATCAATATCATATCTCAGCGGTTAATTAACATATGAAAATCAGAATAAAGTTTCAATCCATATTCACCTACACACACAAAAATAAAAAAATCTAACCACGCAGTCAAAAAGGTGGTAAATTATCAAACAATGATTGATAGGCAAATTCAACATCTCACACCCATGACAAGTGATTTGCTTTGTTTTCTTCTCCTTATTCAATTCTTTTATTTCATCTTTTTAACTTGAATGCATCAAACACCCAACTCTACTATACGATGAATTTTGTTGCTCTTTGTTTTGGACAGAGAAGACATGATGATACATGACAAGCATGCAATTGAATTTATACTACAAGAAAGGTGGTGTCTAGAGGCGGTTGTTTTTTCCATTTTAGGCGGTTTAAACCGCCTGTGTTTGCTTCAATTGACGGTTAAGTAAACGTCGGAGATAAGAGGGTCACGACATCATTCACGGACGGTTTAGTCAAACCGCTGGACTAACCGCCAATCTATTCTTCGACGGTTTCTGAGACGGGTGCATACGCCTTAAAAATGACTGGAATATATTGGTTAATTGAAGGCGGTTTCAAAAACCGCCTCTGCTTCACATTTTCAGTCGATTCTGGAGGCGATTTTATAAAAGTTTTAATATATTGAGATCTTTCTTAACGATTTTGTTAACCGCCTGCAATTGGGAAAATGGGGCGTTTTTTCTGGCGATTATAATAGTAGTTATTTATGCGGTTTTATTTAAAAAATTATTTTGTCGGTTCTTTTTTTTGCAGCTTTTTGTATAAAATATATTTTTTTCAATTATTCACAAATTTGTTTATAAAAAATACTATTTTATTTATGTAAAAACTATTTTCAGAAAAATTTACTTTTTTAAGTCATTTTTTTATTCTGGTTAAGGTTTACTATTTTACAGTTAAATTGTACAATGTCCAATAAAAAACTAATTAAAATTGTAAAAATTTCAGCATACAATATCCATTGATTTATGAAAAGGTAAATATACATACATTCATGGAAGGAGTAATAAACTAACATTTTTATCTAAAAGTGCAAACTTAAATTTAACTACAAATGTCATAACAATTAAAAATGTAGAAAAGTAACAACCATCCATATAAGAAAACCATGCACAATTTCATCTACTCAATATCTAGGAAACAAAAAACTAGAAATATCATAGGAGATTAAAATCCAGAAAATTAACAACCATTCATAAACGAATTTCCATTTAGATATCCTAATTTAAAATTTAACATTCTAGTGTTGGTGGTGGAGGTTGAGCATCAGGTGATGAATTTGGTTCTTCACAATGTGAGTTATGACTACCATTAGAGGATCTTCTCAGTCCCGGAGATCCTAAGTCGGCAGCCTAATTCAATGGGAAAAAACATACATTAGCCATTTTACAAGTTTCACATACAATTTACAAAATAAGTACAAATAAAAGATATTCTACATTAGCATCAGAAACTTTTGTCAATATAGTTAGCATATTTAAAATCAAATGCACCATCCTGCATTAGCATCAGAAACAACCGAAATTGACCAAATGCAGATGAGAAAAAAAAAAGCATACATTAGCCCAAGTACCCAGAAACCAGCATCAGAAATAGAGTAGAAAGTGACACCACAATATGATTACTCATTGCTATAAATATATTTGTCGAGGACAAGGAAAGACAAAAGACAAACTTCAAAAAAATTTATATTCCACAAAGAGAAACACTTCACTCCTAATCAAAACATTGTGCATGAGTAAACATACAAAAGGAAACCAGATAATCATAAAAACATGATGAAGAGTAAAATTTTATTTTGGCTGCAAAACTGGAAGGAGATTACAGTATAGCTTAAGCCAAATTTGGCTTCAACACTGAAACTTCACAAATTCATAGGGCAAGCAGCAAAGTCATCAATTTTGTAGTATTCTAGGAGGGAAGAGAACACAAGATCATATACAAAGCCACAAAAAGAACTCAGATCATGTCCAAAGCGAAACCTTACAAGTAATAAAAGCAGTGTCGGTTATATTTTGAGCAAATAAGATGCTACAAAGGAAAAAAGAATACCACAAATCTTGATGGGTGCTTCGAGCTACAATAGAGTAGGAAACACAAGAATTTTGCATCATATTCACTAGAATTCAAGGAATCAATAACAATCCAACACAAGAATTTTGCAGCACCATATTCACAATTGAAAGCAACCATATTGATAGCACCATATTCACAATTCAAGGAATTTTGCAGACAACCCAACACAAGAATTGACAGCACCATATTCACAATTGAAAAATGCCCATGACAGCACCATAATGACTAGAATTGTAGGAGTCAATAACAATCACATAAATAATTATATTCCAGAAAAAATTTATACCTTTGCAAGTGAAACAGAATTTGACCAATATTTACCTGATTAAAAGAAAAATTAGATGGTAGCTGAGCTCCTAAGTAATAATAAGTCAACAAGTTTTTAATTTGTGTACATGTGAGAGTTATGGTCATGTAATAATTAGTTGGAAAAATTTCAAAAAGCTCCCTGTAAAAAATATACAATCTGAAAAAATATAATCTGTAGAATTTGAACTAAAGGGTTTACATTTTAATAGAAAGAAAAAGAGAAATTAGAAAGAAAGAAAAAGAGAAATTAGCCAAAGCCCAAGACATGACAAGTTTATAGATGAATGGCACCTGATTATAAACCAACACATAAATAAATAAATTGGTAAAAAATCACTTTCAAGAACAAACTTTTTTTTTCCGCCGTGCTCCGTTTACTGAGCCGGGAAGCATACAAGATCGAACAAACAAACAAAATCAAAGAAGCATGAAAAGATTTACATTTTAGAAAAAAAAAGATTTACAAATTCAAAAATCCGTAACAATGCTTAATAGTAAATAAATAAAAATTAAAAATTAAATATCGTTGTTTCAGTTCAGAGGATATCTCAAAAAAAAAAAAATATCAAAACTGACATTCTAAAATAGGATATCCCAAACAGATAAAGAAGAAAGAAATCACGAAAGTTGAATATCAGTTCGAAGTTCTTCATGCATTGTGCTGGAAAAATACAAATAAATAAATCAATGAAGGTTGATACAATAAAGGAGCCACCTTGGTAGTGATTTGTGTTCGATATAGATAAAAGATGGAAAGTAAAGAAAAGAAAACCCCAGTTTGCATTTTGTAATGAAAATCAGAAATAAAAAAATCAGAAAATAACACCCATGCATTGTGCATTTTGTAATGAATGAGAGTAGTAGATTGATGACTCACCGTATCCTTCACCGTTCACTACCTCAAAGTGATTTCAACTTTGAATGACCACCACAGCAACGAATGAAAGTCTACTAAAATTTAGAGACACAACGAAGGTGTAAGCCGTTGATGAAGAGTAAATAATGAGAAAAACCTAAACTTTAGAGAGACAATGAAGAGTAAATGGTGATAAATACCTAACCTTTCAACCATTGAACTGTGAAGGAGAAATAACAGAGTGAAAAACTATAGAACGATGGAAGAGATGAAAAGGTGTGTGGCGGGAGAATGAAAGGATGGAGTGAAAAGGGAAAGTGAAAGAGTGAAAAGGGAGGGGAAAGTGAAAGAGTGACAGCGGGAAAGACTTAATTTTGGGAACAAAGATTGTAGGAAAGACTGAAAAGGAGGAAAATAGTGAATAAAAGGGGGAAAGAGTGAAAAGTTTTGTACTTTTGTTGGTCATAATTGTTACAGTTGATATTTTTTTATGTATCATTTTACAACTCAGATACGAACCGTCACCAAATTCCAGTAAAATCGCCTCCGCATTAATTATTCTCAGGCGGTTATTATATAACCGCCTCCAATCGGAGTAATTTTACGTCCTTCTTATTAAGGGTCGCGTAAACTGCCTCGGAATTTGAATTGCAGACGCTCAATACAAACCGCCTCAGAAATCCCGCCTCTAAATGTCTCTTTTCTTGTAGTATTAACAATGGATGAGACCTATTTTGGAATTTCTGGTGAAAATTTATACCATATTTTCTTTAAAATTAAAAAACTTTATATTCAATATTGCAATTGGAGTAATTACAAAAAAATTTATGTCCAACTAAGAAACTTCAATTATTTAGTCTATAATTTTAAGAAAGTAATATGACATAAATATTCACTAAAAGTATCAAAATTGGTCTTATATTGTTCATGCATCGAATTACAATTAAGCCATGTGCCATCATGTCCTTTCCTAAAAAACTGAGGCAAAATTCATTCTGTAGTAAGGTTGGGTGTGCTGCCTTATTTTTAAAATGAGGAAAGAAAATAATTGAATTGTTAGAAATTTTCCTTATATGTGGGCAATGTTAATTAATTAGTTTTTTGTTTTAAAATTAATTGGATTAATGAGTATTTCAATTCCTATTATTTTGATTAGTCTATTGTAATCATGTTGAGCTGAGCTTATGACATCTATTGGTATTGGGCCTAGTTGGATAGAAATGTAGGCTTTAGTGTTTGATTTTTGTAACAGCCCGTTGTACACCGGTATTGTTAACATTGATTATGATATTAAGCGCAGTTACAATCACAGTGATTGGGTTAATTAAATTACGGGCAAATTTTTCTTTTAACATATTCCTTTTCTTACATCAATACATTTTCCGTAATCAATTAAAACCACACCATAATTGTAAAAGCAATTTGCGGAAGCATACATTTTTGCTAACATCATTCACCCTTCTTTTATTCCATTCATTTAAACTCACCATCTTACTCTCACCTTTTACCAAGTTATAGTCCTTTACGTTGTCTACGCGTGGTTTCAAACCACGTATCATTTGGAGTTCTACCCATCAAGTTAAGCCCCTTTCTTTTAGTCTAGAAAAACCTGAATTTTCGAAAATTACACTGTGGTAATCGATTACCAGTGGGTGGTAATCGATTACCACCTGTCAAAAATGAGGCAGTAGCTAAATTTCTCAATCCTCTGTTCTGGTAATCGATTACCAACTTTGGGTAATCGATTACCTCACATGGTAATCGATTACCAAAGGCCAGTAATCGATTACCAGTGAAGACAGTAGCCAATTTTTCGTCCCCTGTTGCATGGTAATCGATTACCATGCCTTGGGTAATCGATTACTATGCAGCAAAATGACAGATTACAGCATTTTAAGCCCCAAAAAGGTTGTGTAATCCATCCCTAACCCCTTGGTACTCCACACAACACATAATCATGTCCTAATATAGGCTCTAGGCCCTTCCATCATCCAATATCCTTAAAACATGCATCATTTACAAAGTCCTCAAATAATGGCCATTTACATACAAATATGGACCATTTTTACAACATGAATACCAAGACTTCAAGGCTATGAATGCGGCAATGGACAAGTCCCATGCTCACTCAAAATATACAGTTATCCATGCCATGAATAATGAAACATAAACAAGACTTAGCATATAATCATGAACACTAACAAAAGCATGGAAATAACATCATGCAATATGTTCATGACCTAAGTCTCAAAATACTAATGTCATGCTATGTGCACTCCATAAACTCCTCCAAAATGTCATGCAAGCTCCATGCATCATAGGCAATCCATAGTCCACTAAGCGGGCTTCTTGCCCGAAGCTCCTCCCGGCTCATAGTGACCTGAAATGTGGTCCCCCAAACACGGGGTGAGATATACGGATATATCTCAGTAAACCAATGGAGCTAGAGGCTCTCTCCACTCCATGGCTCACTAAAATGTATAAATATGACATCATGTAATATGCAAGCAATACAATATCACCATCCAACTGGAGACAACCCAAGAACATCCACACATGGATTCATGTTCAAGGACTCCATCATATAACTCCCGAGACAATCCTGGCGCCTCTCCCATGGTTGAGAAGACTCCATGGCAATACCCAACCGGAACTCCTCATGAGCCCTATCCGGCGGATGTCCCACGTTTGGATCATCCTGGCGCCGCTCCCAGAGTCGACTCCACGGCAAAACCCGACTGGCATTCTCACAAGGATGAACCCAGCGGATGTCCAAACTCCACACGTCAACTGGCCAGTGACCAAACAATTTTCACAAAATACAAGCAATATGCATACAAGCACACATTCACACCATGCCATAACCACATCATCCAACCACTACCTTCCTCTAGGTGTGGTGGAGCACACTAGGGATTAAACCCAAGTTCCAAGAGTTTACCTCAATACGAGCAATCCGTTCCAAACGTATGCTCCAAATCAACTTTTCACAACCACGTCCGTGTGAGGCACCCTACAACAATCATCAAATCCAAATTACACCAAAACTCATTTTTCCATGAAAATTCCTCAATTTTGCCTAAGTTAAAAACCTATATTTTTCACCAAAAATTATCATAGCATTTCTAGCTTACAAGCATGATTCTAAGGCCTTTTCATCTAATAGCATTTTTCCATTTGGGCTCTCTATCATCACACATCTAAAATTAAAGCTTAGAACATAAATTCCTAGATCTATGAAATCAACCACAAAAATACCACAAATATACTCACAATGTGTTGTATGATCACCACCAAGGCTTCACTAAACCATTAGAAGATCAAAACTCCAAGAAAACTCCAAAAACCCAAGTGGGTCGGATCTGATTTTTGTCAAAAACGCAGCAAGGAGGTGGATTCAAGGGTTCTAAGTGTTACCAATGGCTTTGGAAGGTTGTTTACAATAGATTTCAACACCAAAACCAAGCGATTCGGTGAAGAAATGGAGGAACGGGAAAATGGAGAAGAAATGAAGTTTTGGTTCCTTTTGTGCAGGGGGGGCGCGAGAGAGAAAAAGAAAAGAGAAGGAAAGAAAGAAGAAAAAGAGGGTGGGGCCAAGTGACTTCGGTCACACGGGTCCCACACGCGATCTAACTTTAATCCCAATAAAATTTCCGATCATAAATTCTTAATCTACATATTATTCCAGTCCATGACATATTTTTATTTCTCCAAAATATTGATAAAAATTTCACACCTATCGGTACACTCACGCCACAGTATTTTAACACTTAAAAAATCACTATTCATCAATTTTTCCCAAATTTGCCTATTCACTCAGTTTTCCGCCATGATTCCATTTCCAGTATTACTTTTGTCATTTGAAATCTCTAACTCAGTATTTTTGCCTCAGAACACACGGTTGGCAAATTACCATTTTGCCCTTTTTGCCCCTTTTGGCCATAATCCTTGGATTTTCACTAATCCACCAACTTTCATTTCACATTATAATATAAAAATTCACATTTAAATATATGAGGTGTTATAATTTCCAGATGGGTGGACCTAGTCGAACAAACTCTTTTTCGGTGTTTAGCTAGGTCCCTCTCAAGCTTATTTATATTGAAGACAAGCCTCATTTGCCATCATGCTCCCATCATCGGAAAACTGCCATTTTGGAATAGTCATAAACAGGTAGATCCTAGCATCTAGTTTCATCTTTTCTTCTACTTTGTGATGACCCAAGATGGTACACATATTTAGACATTTGATTCCATTATTATTTGGTATTTTATAATCATTTATAAATGATCCTGGATTTATAGATTTTTCATTTAGTACCAAATGAAAAATAATGGATCTTGTACCAAATGAAATTTACAGTTTTATGATCCAGGATTTTCCATTAGTAATACCAAATGAAAAATCTATAAATCCTAAATCAAGTATATGATTACCAAATAATAATGAAATCAAATGTTAAATATACGTACCTTGTTGGGCCATCACAAAGAGGAAGAAAAGAGAGAATTGGATGCCAAGATCTTTCTCTTTATGACCTATTCCAAAATGGTAGCATTCTTGCGATGGAGACATTATGACTCATATGGCTTAACTCCAATATAAATAGGCTAGAGAAGGGATCTTGCCAAATACCAAAAAAAAAGTTTGTGTCTACTGAATTCTCCCATCACGGAATTTAGAGTTATACTAAAGCCTACACTATTGCCAAACTAGACCAAATATCAATAGATGTCATGAGACAGGATTACAATGAGCTAATGAAAATAATAGGAATTCAAATACTTATTAACCCAATTAATTTTAAATATAAAAATAATTAATTAACATTACTCGTTTATAAGAAAATTTGTAACATGAATAAGAGGAAGAAACCAAAACAAATCAATCGTCGAGAGTGTGAAATGTTAAATTTACCTCAATCGATGTTTATGAATGCGGCCGGTGGCAAAGGTACTCCTACTCATGCACATATATCCTGTACACACTGCATAGCTAATCCATAGATTTACCCATGATTTTCGAGTAAACATAAAAATTGTTTTAATTAAATTTGACTGGTTACAAAACTAATATTACTTTAAGAAAAAAATGTCATACAACGTATGACTTCTTTCTCTGCCACAAATCTTTCCCAAAATGTGCCCTACTACTGATTTAGTTGTCTTTTTTGTTAAGTATATCGCATATTGATGCAGGCCTCTGATTTATTGTAATTTTCTTAGCAGCAGATGGACACGGGTGTAAAAAGGAATAAATTTAGTGAATATGCTTGAAATTTCATTTATTTTTAGAATAATTCTACAAATAAATCAGTGAATCAGCATCACCAAATTATAATTATATCTCCCACATTTCGCTAAAATTAATAAAAGCATGTAATAATACAAAGGCCAAATACATGATACAAATTCTCACTCACACCAATCAAAAAGGAAAATAAAAAATAAAAAATTCATCTTGCCTCTTTCAGCTTTTCTCTGTTAAATATCAAGATACAAGAGGAATTGATAGTAATCCTTGTTGTGTTAAACTACACAACATTGGTTCTATTATATAGCAAACCAATTGAAGAATACAATGAGACACACACAATGTGGGACTAACACTCTTAACACAATGAGACACACACAATGTGGGACTAACACTCTTAACACTCCCCCTCAAGCTGTAGCATATAAATCATATGCTACAAGCTTGATACATAAATAATACTCCTATTAGGAACCAAAAGAAACAGTGCTACATCAACAAAATGAAATGACCAAGTAACATAACATCAAAATAAATCTCCTATATGAGAAACCAAAAATCAACAATGTGCTAAAAATGGCGTCGGAATGAACATCAACATGGAAGATGCCGGAATGATCATCGGCAAAGACAACTGTGCTGGAATGACCATCAGCAACATGGAAAGTGCTCCCCCTCAAGAGGAACTTCGGAGCCGGAATTATCATCGGCAAAGACAACTGTGCTGGAATGACCATCAGCAACATGGAAAGTGCTCCCCCTCAAGAGGAACTTCGGAGCCGGAATATCATCGGCAAAGTCAACTGTGCTGGAATGACCATCAGCAACATGGAAAGTGCTCCCCCTAAGAGGAACTTCGGAGCCGGAATTATCATCGGCAAAGACAACTGTGTTGGAATGACCATCAGCAACATGGAAAGTGCTCCCCCTCAAGAGGAACTTCGGAGCCGGAATTATCATCGGCAAAGACAATTGTGCTGGAATGACCATCAGCAACATGAACAATGCTCCCCTGAATAAGAAGCCAAAATAAAGCCAAACAATGGCAAAACCAAATAACATCCACCGACAGTACATAAGAAAAAAAAATTCCATGAGCTCCATGAGTCTTCACAAACCTTCAAAATGAGAAGTGAAAGAGAACAAGTAGACAGATCTGAAAATAAAAATATATCAGAGAGGAAGAAAAAAAAAATGACCAAAACACAGATCTGGAAAGCAACACAGATCTAGAATGGAAATGGCCGGAGAAAAGGAAGACACGGTCGGAGAATGGACGATGCGGCCGGAGAATCAGCCACGATCGAAGATGATGACCGGAAAAGAAGGAGACACTACCGGAAAAAGAGAAACACTGCCGGAGGAGATAAAAAGACACAGATCTGAAAGAAAAAAAAATTGCAACAGAAAGAGAAAAGAAATGAGACACAGGACTGGATGAAAAACCCAGTAGAGAGAGGATGATGACCCAAAACAATGAAGAAATCACAGATCTAGGACAATGGAGATGACCCGTAGATCTGGAAAACCAAACGAGAATCCCTCAAGGAGGGTGATATCTCTCTAAAATCATATAGAAATTATGGAAAAGAGAACTAAGTTAATCGTATTAAGATTCCTCTTGTTAGGCTCTTGATACCATGTTAAATATCAAGATACAAGAGGAATTGATAGTAATCCTTGTTGTGTTAAACTACACAACATTGGTTCTATTATATAGCAAACCAATTGAAGAATACAATGAGACACACACAATGTGGGACTAACACTCTTAACACAATGAGACACACACAATGTGGGACTAACACTCTTAACACTCTCAATGAATTAAAGAAAACAAAAAAACAATGCCATGCACATATGGGAACAACCTGAAGGGTGAAGGTATAAAACTCCAGTGATAAGATGTGTCTAGTGAATGGTCAGACCCACCGTGGGGTCTATATAGTCTCAAAGTAAGAGACTGATTACATGATTCATAGGTTATGTATGTAGCCAACAGTTGTAGCGAGCTTATTTTTGCTATTAATATCATAATCTCAGCAAATAATTGTTAGAGAGATTCAATACAAAATAATTGATTAACTCTAATGCATTTGTCTTTAAGGATTTGGGTTGAAGTGACGCTTATCATGATATTAAAGGTTCGGTGATCACAAGATCACGAGTTCGATCCTCATCGCCCCCATTTTCTAATAGAATTAAGTAGAGCACAAAGTAAAACAAAAAATGAGCATGTGCAGCACAAAATAGATCAAAAGAAGTCATATCTACACTTTAAGCCCAAAGAGCTTTTGAGCGAGGGGTAACTGTGTTAGAGAGATACAAAAAAGTACAAAATAATTAATTAAGTCTCACTCAATACCTTAAGACGTGTTGGTGAAGCTATATTAATGATTTTATATCTCTCTAACATATCTCCTCGTCCACGAACCATTTGGGCTTGAAACATAGATATTACACAGGCCCATTTTTAGTATACCTTATGCTTATTTAATTCCATCACAAAGTGTGAGCATTTTGGGAATCGAACTCGGGACCACTTGGTCACTCCAACTCTGATATTATACAAGACTAGGTTTCACACACCTAAACTATTTTGGTGAAGGAACTATGCATAAAGATGATTACTTGGCGGGTTAAAGGAGGAAGAAAGCTAAGAGATGGTGAAGAAGAAGGGAGGCAGCAACTGAGCCTCCAAAACCTACGTAGGAACAATCATAATTGACCTAGGTCTTTGTGCCACTTAGCTTATATATGCGGTTTAAGATAAATCACATTGTATTAGCAATAGTAGCTACGCTTAGCATTTTAATCTCAAAATTTGGAATCTGATCCTACTCATTTTTCTAAGATTTATCATATTTTTATTTTATTTTTCGGAGTACCTTTCCTGTACGCGCTTTTCCATAGGCAGTATCTGTTCTGGCACCAGTTCTCATTTTTTTGACCTGAAACTTGTTTTACTAGTCCTATATAATATTCTAGGAATATTCATGCACTTATTATAATTTTCCGGGATACTTCACCGGTACGCATTTATACCGAGTAGCAGAATCGGTATCTTGTAACGCCCTCCCTTATATGCATCCAAGAGAGTCGTTTGCTAAGTGGAATTAAAGTTTTTGACGTCATTTTAGCTACTGCAAAGTCATTTTGGTGTTTCTAATCAAAACTTATAGTTGAAATCGGTTTTTTTTCTTCTAAAAATCAGAGTATGCTTTCAAAATTGTCTTAAGTTGCTGAAATATTATTTCCCCGGAAAACCTTGCTGTCTTTAGAAATTCGTATAAAATCAGTTCCGACGATTTAAAAAATATCCCTTATGATCTAGAAAGAGCACGTCTGGGGCTTCGCGTGCATATAAAATAATAGTAAATCGGAGTTCGATTGCCCCTTGAAACATAACCCGCAAGGTGCTCGTAAAACTGTTTAAAAATCAACACTTAATAGAACGTTCAAAAATCCATTTCGCAAAACGTTTCCATATTTTTCCCAAAACAGCCGTTGTTCATAAAAGACTTAAACAGAATTAAAATAATAGTTTCTACAGTCATCCAAGTGCTCGAAATATAAAAACAATACAGTCATCCAGCAATTAAATAGCAACAGCAAAAGTCCAATCAACAGTAAATAACAGGATGCATCCATATAATCACGCCTTCAAATTCTCTTTCGTCATCCTGCCACGAAAAGCGACTTTCAGCATTCTTAATCACTTATTATACTTATTAAAGCCTCATAATAATTATTAGGGTCAATTTTGGAATTATTTCCTAATTCTCATATTTATTTAATTAATTTCCTTAATTAACGGTGCGAGTTCTTACAGTGGTGACGACAGTGACTACTATGATGGTGACAGTGGTTGGTGGTGATGGTGGCGATGGCGTGGTGATGGTTGTAACGGCAATGGTTGCGTCGATGGTAGTTGTGGTTGGTGACGGTGGTGGTAGTGGTGGCGATGGTGGTGGAGTGGTGGTAGTGGCGGCGAAGATGGTGGTGGCGATGGTAGTGATGGGTGGAGGCGGTGGTGACGGTCGCAATGACATCGTGGTAGTGGTGGTGGTGGTGACGATGACACTGATGGTACGACGACCACGACGGCGGCGGCGGTGGCGGTCGTGTCGGGATGATGGTGGTGATGGTGATGGTGAAGATGGTAGAGGTGGAGAGTGATTAAGAGAGACAAATGTTTCTCATTTTGTGTCCGGAAACAAAAAAAATAGAAGTTTTTCTATTCTTTTTCCTTTTTCTCACCACAAAAATTAAACTAATTCTCCCAGGAACAAAAAAATAAATCGATTTTACCAAGCTAGTTTTTTATCTATTTCTATTTTCGGGAATAGAAATTAAAAAAAAAAAATCCCGGGAAGGTTATCATGCGCATCCTTAATATTGATGCCATTTTTAATATTTTCGGAGAAAGAGAAGAGACGTGAAATGTGCTTCATGCAAGTGAATGTATTAAGGATGACGTCAATTTCTTACTACCTCCACAAAATTGGAATATTATATTATTTCATTTTAATTTATAAACTGTGATAAGATTATTTTGCAAATTATATCTTAATTAATTTTTATTGTAATTATATTTAAAGTCTTTAATTTATTAATTATGTGAGTCATTATCAATCACTAAAATTAAATGTAAGACCTCCTATTCTTACCCACTATGAAGCACCGACACTTCCAAAACTCCGACATGGCGTGTCCGACACTTCCTGACACTCTCAGACACTCCGACACTCCAACACACGTTATAGAAATTTAAAAAAAGGTTTAAAGGTTACATTGTGTTGAGTTTTTATTTCCAACTATTAGATTCGTTGGATTACGATTACTATTTTATTGAGTTTATTATAAATATTTAGGATATCTTATGTTTTTTTGCAAAATTTAAGAATATTATAAGTTTAGATTCATTTTTTATTAAATTATTGAATATTAAATATAATATACACCACATAAATTAAAAATATTATTTAATATCAAAACGTGTCCGAACGTGTCAAAATCTAATATTTTTTAGAATTAACGTGTCGGAGTGTCGTGTTGTATCGTGTCACGTGTCCCGTATCAGTATCGGTGCTACATAGCTTACCCACCAATGTAAAGATAATTTTCCTCTTATAAATTTCCTGATAAATATTACAAATAGAGCAATAAGACTCATAAAAAATAGAAAATACATGTAAATATAATTATTCAGTATCTAATTTTAAAAACAGAATATGATATTCAAAATACGAAATAAACTCCATAATGTTTATGAGGTTGAATTTTTTTTAGGTTTTCTCAAAAGTACTATATCACACAAATATAACATAATGACACGGTATTGCAGAATCTAATATGTCGTAAGATTTTATTTTTTTTAGAAACAGTCATAAGATTAAGATTAAGGGAAAAATATTTGCCCTTTTAAAGGATATAACTTTGTGTCATTTTAGATCTTAACTGTTGATTTTTGTCAATAAACGATTATGATTTATTGAGCTTTATTGCGAATTAATAATTAATTAATAAGTTTGATTCAATAAATCTTAACCGTTGATTGACAAAAATCAACGATTAAGATCTAAAATGACACAAAGTTATATCTTTTAAAAGTATAAACGTTTCCCCCCAAGATTAAATATAAAACATTATTTGTTTAAATTGGATTGCAGTGTACCAATTGCTGATAAACATGATTTGGTTGATCTTGGATTGTAGTGTTCTAATAGATGATAAATATGATTTGGTTGATTATCCTCCTCTCTGCTGTCAAATCCTCTATAGTAATTGATTACTAATGTTATTCTGATTACATCTATATTACCTCAACAAAAGAGAGATGTATCTATATCTTCATATGATTTAGTATCTATGCAATGTAAATG
>JAVKPL010012856.1:0-68513 GCA_032173675.1 Gastrolobium villosum | reverse complement strand
GGTTAGATGGGTTCTCACCAAACAGATATAGATTGTTAGATTGGCATGAGCAGGGATGGTTGCATATTTCATAGGTATATAGTATTTGAATTAGTTTATAGGGAAAAAAATGTTTCTGGCACTTAAGAAAGATAAGTTATCTGTCTTTATTTTCAAAACGACGTTGTATTGGTATTAAAATCTTAAAAATTTATAAATATAAAGACTATTATAATCCTTAAATAAATTAAAATTACAAAAACACTATGATTTCCGCCCGGACTTACTACAGAAAAAAGCGAACCCTAGTTTATATTGTAAACATTTTTACTATCGCTTTAGATAAAGTTATCTATAGTTATCCCAAAAATTATGTCGTTATGATTAACGAAACGTGTTTCTATAATTTTAGATGAATTAATGAAGAGTGTTTATTTATTATATATATATTATGGAAACACCCTTCATTAATTCACCTAAAATTACATAAACACCCTTCATTAATCAAAACAACGTAGTTTTTGCGATAGCCGTAGATAACTTTATCTAGAGCGGCCGTAGAAAAAAATTTTCCTATACATATAGGGTTCGTTTTTTCTGTTGTTAATGTACATAAGTTATTTACATTTAGCCCAAAACATGACATCGTTTTGGGGCGAAAATTATAGTATTCTTATAATTATAATTTATTTCAAGTTTACAATAATTTTTTTATTTTAATTTTTTAATCTTTCAACTCAAAATGATGTTATTTTGGGAGTGAATGTAAATAATTTATATTTAGCGTTGAAACATTAAAATCATATATTTATATATGACACAGAAAAATTTCAAGTGGGCCACCATCCTTTTTTTTTTTTCTTGTATTGATTTCTACTTTCTCTCCCTTGGTTTTTCTTTACGTGGCACATAGAAATTCTGAAAAGATATTATTCCTTACATATAAGAGTTTTACAAGAATTATGTGGTAGTAAAAGTGAACTGGTCATGTTATAGAGATTCGTATTTCGTATCTTAGATTTTTTTTTTTGCTTCAAAAAATGTGGGCCCCACAAAATGTCATGTGTGTAGGAAACTTTTTTTTTTTCTATTACATGATGGATACAAATCCCTGTATGTAACATGGGAAATGTAAGTACACGAGGAATAAAAACCTTCCCGTAAACCCATTGATAATAGTGCTGGTCTCTTTTATTTTTTTAATCCATGGATTCCTTTGAAAATTATTTCATCAGGAAACAATTATTTCGTCCTGCAACATAATATTGGAGAACCCCGTATAATTTTTATAAAAGACTTTTGAAAAAAAAAAAAAATCCCTTTATTACTAAAGGGTTTTATAATTCTCGTTTAATATGAGAATTGCAATCTTCCTACACCTTTCGATTTTCGTGCTGATGTGCATTTTACATATAATTTTTTCTAACATATGGGTCTCACATGTTTTTTATCTCTATAACATGAGATTTCAATTCTCATGATACATGAGATTTCAATTCTCATGATACATGAGATTTCAATTCACATGTTATATGAGAATTATAAAATCCATTACTAAAATGTTTTACATACGAGTTATTAAAAAATTATTGACTTTTAGTTTCAATAAATGTTTGAAAGTCTATTATATGAGAAATTCTTATATATTGCAATATACTACAAAAATACAGCAAAATCATTATATATGGCATAACATAAAGTGTCGTTGATTAACTTTCTCAAAAGTTTAAGCCAGAGGAAGACGTCTCAACAATTTTATTATATCCCTTATGACATTTCATAATGCACTAGTTTATTTTGATGATATGTTCAAATTCAAATGTTAAATTTTATAAATTATCTGATGTTTCTATGGTTGGAAATACATGATTAATGCAATGCAGGTGGAGGGGAAGACTGTAAAGGCACAAATATGGGATACTGCTGGGCAAGAGAGGTACCGAGCTATCACTAGTGCTTACTACAGAGGAGCCGTTGGTGCCTTATTGGTCTATGACATAACCAAGAGACAAACATTTGATAATGTGCAGAGGTGGCTTCGTGAACTAAGGGACCATGCAGATTCTAACATTGTTATTATGATGGCTGGAAACAAATCTGACCTTAATCATCTGAGAGCAGTCTCTACTGAAGATGCTCAAAGTTTAGCTGAGAAGGAAGGTCTTTCATTTCTAGAGACTTCAGCTTTGGAGGCATATAATGTTGAGAAGGCATTCCAAACCATTTTGTTTGATATTTATCACATTATAAGTAAAAAGGCTCTTGCAGCACAGGAGGCTACTTCCTCTACTGGCCTTCCTCAAGGAACTACCATTAATGTCTCAAATATGTCAGGTAATACGGGCAATAGAACTTGTTGCTCAAACTAACAGGGTAACTCTTGTAGAAAAATGAAGAGGAAAACTTTCTCAGGAAATGTTTTTTTTTATTTTAAAACACAATGAGGTATAGTTGCTAGTTGCTACCTTTTGCCAGATTTATTTATTTGTATTTCTTCTGTAAGACTGGAGTGGCTGATCTCTAGTCTTCAGCAATCACAATTGAAAATGAATATTAACAATTTATGTCCTTCGCTTTGGCGTTAACTGCTTCTGTAATGCATGCATTCGAAATTAGGATCTTTAGTAGTCAATTTGGAGAGTTTAGTCATAAATATTGTAACTCTAGTTTATCGATTAATTTGCTCCTGTTCTTTCTAGCGTATGTCTCATTCATAATAAAATTTCGCGTTTGTTTCATATAATACGATTTTGTTATTTTTGACAAAGAGATGCTTGAAATTGTCTATTCCGATTTATTAGTTGTGCATACAGAGGCATCTGAAATATGCTTTCTAACTGAATTGGCACCGACCCAATTTTCATAACTTTAGCGTGATATTTATTTCAAGCGAAAAAGAAGTATCATTTTAAAGGACACAAGTTATGTTTTTTGAAATGATTTACATAAAATATGACCGATTATATTTTATGTAAATCTGAAAAGTTTTTTTTTCTCTCCTCAGTCACGTGATTGGCTGACGTGTAAAGTAAAGGGCCGACCCAGTTCAAATACTCACTTAGTGAGTGTCTAAAAAAATAAAAAACCTTTTCAAAATTACACAAAATATATCGGTCATATTCTGTGTAAGTCACTAAAACAACTTGTGTCCTATTAAATTACACACATTAAACCCTTAGTTAAAAGGTGTAACTTTCTATTGGGTCAATGTTTTCTCTTCCCTTGTCCTAAACTTACGCCTCCAATGTAACAAAAACATGGGGGATGCTATCAGACTCATTTTGTGAAACTATATAATATAGTAGGAGGCTTCCTTGAGGTACATGGAAATGTTGTAAAGCTGCGAATTGATTTGAGGCCTTTCTTCACTTGACAAGTCATTTCTTCATCAGCTATTAGATTGGCCCCAAACCCGGTCTTTTAACATATCAGCATGATTCGAAACGCAGATTCAAAGTGGAAAAGTGTTTGGACAAACGCATGTTGCCCCGTAAATCTTGCCACCTAAAGAGTTCAAAAACTCATCCTAGCAACAAAACGTCCTATAGCAAGAGACGACATCCAGGACCAAGGACCTAACTGTTATATTTTCAGCTGAACCATTTAAAATGTTGGGATATAGAAATTGGACATATTGTTCTCCAAATTTATAACTGTTTGCTCAAGTTTGAATGTCTCAAAATTACTGTTGAGTATGGTTAACTATTGAGAGAAAAGTATAGACAAAAATATTTCTCATATTACATAGAAAAGATATTCTATTCAAATACTTAACCCTACCAAGAAATAACAAGTTCAGAAATTGCTTTTGAAAGCCTGTATAGTGACTTTTCTTTTTGACGATAATTTGATCTTATTGACTTGTCTTTGACTGAAAGTTCAAGTTGCACCAATTGACCAGCCCACATTAATCATAGAACTCATTTGAAACTCCAAAATAATATATAGTCCCTTCATTTGTAAACTGTTTCACCTGCTAAAACTGTGGACACACAGTGACACCACTGTGCTAAGTCCTTCATCATTCATCGCTGCCTCCTCTTTATCAGATTCCCTTGCAAAAGCCTCTCTCTCTCTCTCTCTTTGTGTGAAAAAGCTAAGCAAAGCTTCAATCATGGAGGAAATTTTTGAGTCCTGTCATGTCCCACAACAGAGCAGAAGGAACAAGCTCCGAGTAATGATCCAAACCCATCAACCACAGCCATTCTCTTCATCATTTCAGCTCACCTCAGCTCCACCCTTCGAATCAAATCAAGTTCCTTCACCATTTAACCCCAACGCCCTCTCTAGCAACTTCAATTCACACACAACACACTACCACAACACTACTCTACCATCCCTTCCTTCTCACCCAACTCCCCCGTTCTTAAACTTACTACCAAAAAGTCCATGTTCTGCTTCACATCTCGAATATCCTACAAGTTTTCAGAGTCTTCAAAACCATATGGTGGTTCATGAGTCCCAAGGACCATGCAGTGATTTGAGAAACTGGGTTCCGATAGGTCCCTTTACCGGCTATGCTTCCATTTTAAAAGGGTCAAGATTTTTGAAGCCTGCTCAACAGCTTCTTGAAGACTTGTGTGGTAGTGTTTGGGATCCTCCTCCAATGGAGAGCTTAAGCGAAAATGACAATGATAAAGACCCCATCACTGGCATTAGTGGGGATGCAATCCAGCATCAGTGGAGGGATTCAAGACTCGCATGCATGCTAGAGGAGGTATGCCCTTGAGTTCTCTTTTTTTTTTTTTTATACCAACTCTTAGATGTTGATTGTAAAAAAGAGTTTTTTAGTTTATGTTTTCGTATAACCTATAGTCTTGTTGGTGGTTTAGCCCATATTAACAATGTAAAAACATTTTCTCAAGGAGAACTCAATTCTCATGTTGTGACACTTCTATGTGCGTGCAAAGCTTTTCCTTTCATTTTTTAATAAATGTGGGGCCCACCACTGATTGAGTCACAACGTGAGAATTGAATTATCATACAACATGAGAAAGTCAAATCTCATTAACAATTCCATCGAATTAGCTTTTATAACACTGACAATAGGATAACCAAAACTCAATTTGATTGTTGGTTGAAAGTATACCTCGGATAAAATGTTTTCCAAAGGGACTTGATATTACTTGAATTAAGGATCTTACTATTGAAGCATGAAAAAATTTGACCAGAAACGGAGATGTAAGGATAGTAGCTTACCCTGACCAAATTATTGATTGCACTTTCACCTTATTTAGTAATAAACATAGAATTTGATATCCTTCTGCAAAATTATCATTTTTTTTTTCCTCTTGTATATCTGTTGGATAATGACACACTCATTTGTTATATTTTCCATTTCTAACAAAAATTCAGTTCTTTTAATAAATTTGTTCAGGTATACAAAAAGTATGCCCTTTACAGCCAGCAGATGCAATCAGTTGTGGCATCATTTCAAAAAGTTGCTGGGCTTGGAAATGCCACTCCTTATATATCATTTGGTATCAAAACCATTTCTAAGCATTTTGGATGTTTGAAGCATGCTATTTATGATCAACTTCAGTTTTCAAGCAAAACTACTCCTGCAGCTAACAATTCTGGTGAAATGGAAAATTTTAAGTATTCCACATTTCTAAGTATTCCACACCCTGTCCAACCTATTTTGAGATCCCAAAGAGCGCTTCCAGATTATGCTGTAGCTTTGCTGAAGAGATGGCTCTTTGAACACTTCTTACACCCGTTAGTGATGCTATTTATAAGCTTGATCCATTGCATATTTTTGTGTCAATGTTTCATTCTATTTTCCTCTTCTTAATACTCCCGCAACTAAATCTTTTGACCTGCTGAAGTTATATAACTTCTATTTTTAACTTGTTCATCCCAGTTATCCTACGGATTCTGAAAAGGATATATTGGCTCAACAAACTGGTCTTTCAAGATGTCAGGTGAACTTAATTCCTCTCTCTATGTTCCTTATTCTCTCTGCTAAGTGCTAAGTGCTAAGTGCTAATTCCGTAAGTGCAGTGCATAATACAGCATAACTCCGGTATAAGATTTGATTAAATTTTAATACTATCCAGTGTTTGGTATGATATTGTTTAAGATAATATCCTCAAATATTTTAAAAATTAATATATTAAAAAATTTATTTTAATATATTAATATTGAAATGATATATTAGTTCTAGAGAATTATACGCAATATTAATACATCAATCCCTTATCATGCCTAATCACACATCCTTAGACCTGGTTAAGTTATACATCATTTTGATGTATTAAGAGGTTCTGTTGTATAAACTTATATTATACGATGATCACACTAAGGGTATGTTTTGTGCATAGTATAGGATGAGGCCTGATAGTATAATACCTGATTGTATAAGACCTGATTAAATTTCAATACTATCCAGCCTTTGGTATTGTATAAAATAATATTTTTCAATATTTTAAAAATTAATATATTAAAAAAAATTATTTTAATATATAAATATTGAAATAATATATTAGTTCTTGGGAATTGTACTTGTAAGCAATATTAATACATCAATCCCTTATTATGCGTAATCCACCACTCCTAGGCTTGATTAAGTTATACATCATTTTAATGTATAAGGGGATCCTGCTGTATAATACGATGGTCATACCAAACAACTGAAAATGTCATAACGATCACACCAAACAGACCCTAAACAACTAAAAATGTCAACATATAATATAAGTTTATATTATCAAGTCTTATACATCACATCAAACATGCCTGATATTATACAGCAGTTGAGTTTAGTCATTTCCCCCATCAAATTAATTTATAAGGGTATGGCAACTTAAGGACTAACAATATGGTAAGTGGTATTTTGTCAGGTTTCAAATTGGTTCATCAATGCAAGAGTTAGAATCTGGAAGCCCATGGTGGAAGAGATGCACATAATTGGGGAACAGCAGGCTCAACCATTAGAAGTGAACCATAATGTAAGCATGCATGTTGCTGGCCCATTTGCTCCATTACACAAGCCCATATGAAAATCCTGCCCCAACCAATAAGATGAAAATATCATAAACAAAGGATCAAGATATGAAGAAACTCATTACTCACAAAAAAACAAAACCTCAAGGTGGGGTTCCGGGGTTGCATCATATCAGTTCTTGTTCAACCAATTCCCACTAGACATGGGAGTTAGGGGAATTATAGCACGTGGAAGTAATTGATTATCTTTAGCACTAAATCACCGCCACAGTTTGGGAACTGTCTTTTGTTATTTAGCGTTAGTTTCACCGAATCATCATGAATTGTCCACGGATGGTGTAACATCATACGTATTCATGTGTGCTGTATACGCCAAGCTGCTATACATGCCACTTTACTACTCTAGCTTTAGCCAGCTTCAAAATTCTCGGCGTGTTTCACATTGTCCATTACTGACGGACCCATCCATAGATGTTTCATGAGGTCAAGAAATCACAAAAGCTATTCTTTAAACTGTTACTTATATATAGAACCTGACATAAAATCAATAAAAAAATGCCGATTACACAACACACATATTTTCACATTTCTTATATATTGTTAAAGGATAATATAACATGAAATAATACATATTTTTATCCAACAATTTAAAATTTTGGGTGAAATTAATTCTTTATTTTTCTTTTTTTGGTATAATCTGGAGGTGCCTCCAGTCAGCTTGCTCTCGAGGTACGACCCTGTAAACTAGCCCCTCAATGGAATAGCGGGTGCATTGAGCTTCGTTACTGGAGGAAGGATGAGACTAATCTCCCAACCGAGAAGGATCCCCCAACCGAGAAGGAGGCTCATCCTCTGTCCTAAAGACTTTCCAAGAATTTATTTGAGGTAGGATTTGAACCCCTGACAGTAAACCCTTAGGAGCTCATTGTTAACTGAACTACCCTTAGGGGTTAATTAATTCTTTATTTTACTATCTTAGGATCTAGAGCTTGATGTTTGCATGTTTCAAATCTTTTAAATTGGGCTTGTAAACTGTAGAAGTTTTAATTCTACAATCTCTTGACGTGTGGAAATATATTAAGAAATAATATAAAATAGTTAATGTGTTTTCACCCAACGATTTGAATTTTTTGGGTTCAGCAAGTGGGATGCTCTCACCATGGTCATTACATATATGTTTGGGTGGTAAATTTAGAGTTTATGTGTGTATAAATGAGGTAAGTTTAATAGTAATAAGATGACAAAAATCATAAAGATGTGAAGTGTCCTCATGGAAGAATCTACGGGGCATTTTTAATTTTTATTTTTGAATTCATATATGTAATGTGCAGTAAATTGATGTTTATTTCAGTTTTATAACTAATAATTAATTATTTTTACCATTTCAACTTATTTTTTGGCCATCAAACCATTGAAATATGTTATTTTAACTTTTACGTACTTTTATTTCAATGCACCATACATATTTAAACCGTTATGAAAGTTTGTTCATTTCTAACTCTTCATAAATATTTTCAAGATCCGTTCTCGAGTGACGTATATGGGTTGCATTACTGAATCAATCATTGTTATTCCTTTCATTTTCTCTCGTTGTCAAATTTGTCTATTGCTCTTTGGGAATTAATCAATTATGTGCATTAATTTCAACGGCAACTAGTATTTTCCGGTGTTCAAAAACTCAGCCCGGCTATCGACCCAGCCGAGGTCAGGGTCATGGGATCATGGGTTCAATCGGGGTCACTTTGCTGACCCGGTTTTATACATTAAAAAAATATAAATATATATTTTATATGAAAAATTCAAAAAAAATTAAACTAATAATCATTAAAGATTCAAAATATACTTAACATAATTCAATCAATTACATCTACAAATCAATATTCACAAGATATTTAAATTATCAAAGTATAAAACACATATTCCAATGAAATTAATGAAAAGTTATATTATCAAACTCAGACTCTTCTTATTCTTCTCATGCATTTACAATAGTATGTGAAAGGAGATTCGTTACCCAATAGATAATAGCAGAGGAAAGGCGACGACACGATAAATTAACGGTGGGGAAAGAAGAACCAGCATAGTGGAGGAGATCAACGAAACAGGAAGACTGAGTCTGAGTCATGGAGAGAAGATCGGAAGAGAAGAAGAAGAATGATCGATTCAGATATCAAATCTATTTCTAAATCTAGGCAACAACAAGTTTTTGTTTGTTTGTTTTTTACACATCAAATGACATCATTTTGTGTGTAATTTTTTAAAAAAGCAAAATGCAGTGACCCCTTGACCCGGGAGTCAAGGGTTCAGCCGGGTGTTAGAGGGGTCAACGTGCAAGTAGGGTCTAACTACTAACTCGAACCCTCAGAGAGAGGGGGTCAGTGACCCGGAGGGGTTGACCCTGGGATGGAGCGGGGTTTTAAAACATTGGTATTTTCCTCTTTATACCGATAATAATGTCAGCTGGATAATTTTTGTATAATTATTATATTTCTAAATTGATATAATATCATCAAATTTAGTATAAATTTGTGTGCTATTTAGTTTTAATTAATATTGTTAAAATCGAGTTTCTACATAGAAACAAAAAGGGTTTATAAATATAAATCGTAGAAACAACACGAAACGTAAAGTTTTTACTATTTATTGTCATGATACAAAATTACATATATATACATATAAAAATATATCATGTAAGTCACTACCCAAAATTCAATGAACAAATAGCTATTAAAGTATATAAGTCACATAACTATATAAGACATATGTTCAAAAACACAAAAAGAGTTTAAGAACTCCAACAATTAAGTTTCAAAATATCAAAAGAATAAAGTTTAATAACTCCTATATTGATTCAAATCAAACATATCATCTTGCATCAGTTGTATGTTCTCACTGTCCTATTCTATTGCTCTTATAACAAGTTCATTTGCAATAAAATATAATAGATTGGTTCAAAATCCATATCAGTTTGGTACTCAAATTTTTCACCGTTGGCTTCACTCTTTTCTTCCTCTGTAACAGCGACTTTGCTAGAGCTTATATATATATATATATATATATATATATATATATATATATATATATATATATATATATATATATATATATATATATGGCAATAGGTTTTCTTTTTTTAATAAAAAAATCGAGTCATATGGGTTAAAATTTCACATGGTTTAATTTTATTTTATTTTGGTATAAGATCGATTTAGTTTTTTTATTTAAGTAAAAAACGTAGAAATTCACATTTTTATCTTTTTACACAGTATTTTTACCAATTTTTATTAATTGGGAGTTTTTACTTATATTTTAACACGTATCATTTCAGTAAAAATATAAATTTTTACGTTAATTTTTTACAACAATAATTTTAACTCAACATTTATGGGTTTTATAATTCTCATTTAACATGAGAATTGCAATCTTCCTACACCCTTCGATTTCCGTGCTAACACGGGTCCTATATATAATTTTTTCTAACACATGAGTCTCACATATTTTTTTTTCTCTACAACATGATATTTTAATTCTCCTTCAACATAAAAATTATAAAACCCAATATTTATATAACTAATTTTTTTTTTTGGGATACATACTTCTCCGGCAGCAGCATAAGAAGACATTTTTCCTATTGAGCATCGATCTGTCTGATTGTTATTATTTTATTTTTAGGTTTTATAATTCTCATTCAACATTAGAATTATAATTTCCCTACACACCCTTCGATTTCCGTACTGACATGGGTCCTACATGTTTTTATCTTTACAACATGAAATTTCAATTCTCATTCAACAACATGAGAATTATAAAAGCCTTTATTTTTTCTCTCCTAACGATTCCACAAATATTGTGTCTACTCGAAGTGAGAGAACTTCTCGTGTAAAGGAACAAGTATACATTCCATTTGTTTTTTTTTTTTTTTAACATCCTTTCAATTTGAAATTAACCGGAAATTCTCCTTCACGGTAAATTAGTCAGCAAAAGTAGCGTGGCAGTAAACCAAACAACAATGGGTGCACAGACAACGAAAGACGATAAATCATGTCATCACGAGCCCACAAAGTCAAGGGGGTATAAATTAAGAATATGACAAAGGATATTTCATCATGGAATATTTAATCATAACTTACAATTAAATGTGCCGATAAAGTTTACAAAAAAAGAAAAAAATGTGCCATAAAGAGAGATGTTATCAATGCTCCGGACCCGGGTATTGGGCAAATATTGATCCGGAAATTGGGTCCTTCATTCGTCGTTGAAAACGGGTAATCGGTAAAGATGCGTGCAATGGAGTAAATAATTTCAAATTAAACTCCTAACACTCTTTTTTTAATATTATCTATTGACTATTGTTCATAAAATATTCGATTAATTCAATTTAAATCACGTAAAATTAGATAGTGAGAAAACTCTTCCAATCAAATTTTAACACAATTATTATCTTTTAGAAACTCAAACTCAAATTAATCAAGAATAACCTCATTCATGGCTTGGTGGTCTAACACTCTAATTTTCTTTATAAATGTATTTTCTCTAAAAATATTAATGATCACTCATTATATACATACATTTGAAATCTTATTTCTATTACGTTCAATGTCTAACCTTCCACAACATGGTAGATTATATATATGAATATATTAAAAGGTTTTTGGGTGAGATCATACTTATTACAAGTATCATGATGTGTTTGTTCGATTCAAGTAGTTATTTTAATTTACATGGTATGAATTTATTTGTTAGATCTGATGAAATATATGTTATTTAATTTGAGCATTTTGCTAAGTGACTTAAACACATATTGTATGAGTTTTGTTGTGATTCATGATTCTATTTGGACATTGAAATTATGATTTTTAGTTTAGTAACGAAATTTGAGTATTTTGTAAAGTTGCTTCGTGGTTCTGCTTGAAAGTTAAAAATTAATAGGTGAACGAGCTAGGTCAGACCATTTATTTTTTTATAAATGGGTCAAAGTAGACTAATTAAACTCGTACTAAACTTGAGTCACATCAAATTAATTTTTTTTTTTAGCATAAGAAACTTGACCCAGCCGAACCCCGGGTTACTGACCAAAATGCCACTGTTCACCAACTTTTTTACCTAAATGCCACGCGAATAGTGTTATTTTTCAATTTGCCACGTGGGCAAGTTCGCTTCTGACACAGGCGAACTCGGTTTGCTGACGTGTCACATTTTTAGTAGATAAAAGTATCAGATTTAAAAAAAAAAAAAAATTGAAGTTCGCCTACCATGTAGGCGAACTTGATTAAAATAATGTTCAAACCGAGGTCGCTTGTGTCAGAAGCGAACTCTGACACCATTAGGAAGCTGACACATCAGCATACCAAGTTCGCTACTGCTCTAGGCGAACTTGCCCCCGTGGCAGATTGGGAAATAACACTGTTCGCATGACATTTAGGTAAAAAAGTTGGTGAAAAGGGGCACAATAATCACTGTTCCCCGAACCCCTTTCATCCCTAATTACCACCACCATCACCTTTGAAAAAGTAAAGTAGGTCGGTGGTCCTTTTTTTTAAAAAAACAAAAAAACAAAAAAAAGACTAAGGAATGTTTTACGATAAATCCCGTGGCACGTTTCTCCATTTGATAGGAAACTTGGTTTAACCGACGACGTTGCCCTAAACTTGATATCTACACACAGCTGTCCAATGCGCCCTCTCAACTCAATTTGCAAGCAACGCATATTCCCCACATGAGAACCTCATATTCGCCCGAGGAACCCATCCCCTGCACCCGCTTCCACTGTAACTCTCTCTTTCTAATCTAAGCTCATTGTTCTTCTTAAATCTCATTGAAGAGGAACACGGAAATACACAGCAACCCACCGCACCACATAAAAGCCTCTCTGCTTTAACTTTCCTCGTGAACCAACCTGCCTAATACGTCAACGTTTTGTTCTAGCCGAATCCGAAAAACGACGTCGCTGACCCTAGAGCTCTTGTTGTGTACCTGAGAAACGTGAAAAAGCGATTCCTTGTGTGAAAGAGAAAAAAAACATGGGGGATTCCTTCTTGTGCTGGTAGTAAAGAATTCAATTTGCTTAGACAAAGTGGTGAAAGGGGGAAAAAAAAATCGGAAATTTGAGATGCAAACGGAGGCTAGGGTTGGTGGTGTACGGAAGTTGGTGCAGCAGCCACCACAGCAGATTGGGACTGTTTCACATCTTCTCGCCGGAGGCGTTGCCGGCGCTTTTAGCAAGACCTGCACGGCGCCGCTAGCAAGACTCACCATCCTCTTTCAGGTTCCAATTTTATTTATTTATTTATTTATTTTCTAAACAAAATGTCTTGTGAAAATTATGTTAAATTAACTCTTAGTTTTGTGAAATTATGAAACTGTTTTCAGATTCAGGGGATGCATACCAATGTTGCAACTTTAAGTAAAGCTAGCATATGGAATGAGGCTTCACGAATTATCCATGAAGAGGGATTTAGAGCTTTCTGGAAAGGGAATCTCGTTACCATTGCTCACCGTCTACCCTATTCTTCTGTTAACTTTTATTCATATGAGCACTACAAGAAGGTCGTTGCTTCTTTCATACACATACTTGCTATCTTGCAGAGAAACTTGTTTTAATTAGTAACTCTTAGATTGATTTATATTTAATATTATTTTATATGTGCAGTTACTGAGGATGATTCCTGGAGTTCAAAGTGGTTGGGATAATGTTTGCATAAATTTTGTTGGCGGTGGCCTGGCAGGGATGACTGCTGCAACATCTACATATCCCTTGGATCTTGTAAGGACACGACTTGCTGCTCAGGTAACATCATATGCAAAGATGTTTGCTTTAATTTGAATAACTGTTTATGCATGGATGGTGGTTAAATATCCTTGTATTTGTATTCTACTTGTTAACAATTAGCGATGTTAAAATTTTGCAGACAAATTTTACCTATTATAGAGGTATCGGGCATACTCTGCAAACAATTTGTAAGGAAGAGGGAATATTTGGCCTTTATAAGGGACTTGGAACTACACTCTTGGTATGCTGTTATAATCAATTTAACATTACTTGAAGTGTATGATTCCATTCTTGTGTAATTAGCTGCATCTCTGGTGCTAATGCAGACTGTTGGGCCAAATATAGCTATCAGTTTCTCTGTGTATGAAACCTTGAGATCGTATTGGCAGTCAAATAGGTAATCAGTTCACTAATTAATTTAGCAGTCTAATGTAACCTATAATTTCCCCTTATTTCATGTATATCATAGCTAGCATTATATGTATATTGATTATCTATACCCATCAGATCCGATGATTCAGCTGTTGTTGTTAGTCTGGCCTGCGGCAGTCTTTCTGGCATTGCATCATCATCTGGTGAGTGATCAAAAGGAGAGTTTATAACTTGAATATTCTTGATAAATTGAACTTCTGATGTTCCTTGTCAGATAAGAATTCTTGATAATTTGCTTTTTGATGTTTCTTGCAATTAGGTTATGCACATTCTTTTGGTATTTTACCTTTTTCGTAATCTCTATGTGTGGCAGCAGAGCACTCAATTTAGTGTGTATCAAATGTTTATTAGATGTTCAGTTACAGTTAAGAATCCTCTAGTCAAACTATTGAATTTGCTCAAACCCAAGAATATTAAAGAAGTTAATGTCTGTAGTGCTTTACTATGCTTTTGATGCAGAGAATGAGGGTTTGGTGCAGTTCCTGCACCCAGTATATAACCAGACTGACCCCTAGAACCAGAGACCAGGTTGGAGTTGTTATTTTATCTGGCATATGAGAAGTTTAGTAAGGAACACAACAAAAATACCCTTTTCCTGTCTCTCTTTAACTTCATTATTGTCTAAAGATCTTGTGCAAGTAATCATCTTCCCAAGTTTTATTCTATGACATGTCTCCCCAAGCTATGCAGTGGATTCCATCATGGGGTGGCATTACTTGGATGAAACTATATCATTCCCTCAGTTACCAAATGTGAGAGGTGTCCTCTTTGAGGTATGCTTCTCACTTAGGCTTCCTTCACCTGATGCTTACCAGAATCCTTCAAGCCCTGTTGATGTTTTTCCAAGGAATCTGTTCTTACTGCTTTAATAATACTGCTTTCAACATAATCCTAAACGATGGAAATTGTGGTAACAAATTATAATATAGTTGCTGATGATTAATGTAAATGGATAAATGAAATTGTCAACAAAGGATAGAACTACAATTCTTTTCAAGGGAGAAAATCCTAATCTTAATAGATTGGGGCATGGATATTTGTCGTGTCAAGACTGTACTATGTAGACACTAAATACATGTATCCAAAGTACTTATGCATACAAAACTCTAGTAGTGTCCGCTTATCAATTGTGACATATAGGTTTTCTGCCACTCTGCTACAGGAACTGTATGTTCGGGTAAGGCTGTGTTTTACTTATACTCTTTCCTTTTTATTGCAATTTTACAAGCTTTACTATTTCGTGTTCTGGATTTCTTAAATTCTGCCACGACAAGATAGACTTGCTCATCCATGAGTTTCTCGTCGCCAACTGACCACAAGTTCAGGAGTGTTCCATGGTTTCATTAATATGTTTACTGTAGTTATTATTTGGATAGCCTACAATGTTGCAGTGCAGGCTTGCAACTTGGTCAGAGACACAGGATCATTACAATAAGAAACTCTAGTTTTGTCTGCATGGCTTATTTATTTCAAATATAGTTAATTTAGATGGCAATTACGGTTTTAGAATTGGTTTCATTTCAGTCGATTTACCAGATTTGATTATACATGTCACATAAAAAAGACTAACGATCTGATGTATTATAATAGAATCCCATGTAAAAGTGAGATTTTTTTTACTCAAAAGGGTATGGTTCAATTCATCCGTTATCCTATATGCAGCAACATTTCCATTGGATCTTGTGAGACGGCGGAGGCAACTTGAGGGGGCTGGTGGGAGAGCCCGGGTGTATACAACAGGCATCTTTGGTATGTTTAGGCACATAATCCAGACAGAAGGTGTGCGTGGCCTCTACAGAGGAATTTTGCCTGAATATTACAAGGTGGTGCCGGGTGTAGGTATTTGCTTTATGACTTATGAGACACTGAAGATGCTTTTAGCGGATATTGCTGCTGCATAATTACACTTTGGAGTAAATGGGTGAAGTTATTTACCCATGCAAAAGGGTTAGAATTACATTTACATCAAGTTCATTTTATTTAATGGGTTCTCTTGGTGGGCAATTTTGTAATGATGCTGTGGGGATAGAATTTTTCCTTGTATAAATTACACAAACATATAAAATTAGGCTGTTATCAATCTATTATTCTCATGTGGTCTGCTTTATATTTTTCCCTCCCTCCCTCTCTCTCTCTCTCTCTCTCTCTCTCTCTCAGAAATAAACTATAAATCTGCAGCTGAATGCCTAAGGAGACAGCTCTTCACAAGTGCATCTTCCTTATGGCATGTGTGATTATCAGCAAGTGAAGTTCAAGGTATCATGTTGCAGTGTTGTGCAGCACTTTTGTGTTTCTCAGGAGGGGTTAATCTTTTGATAATTGATCTATTCTTCTATAAAGTATCATGTGGTAGTGTTATGCGGCACTTGTGTTTCTCAAGAGGAGGAGTTATTCTTCCTATAGTAATGATAGTTAGATAAATACCTTGGATCCCTTTATTTATTTTTTATTTTTTTCACTTTTGAGTCCATTGTTTTACATTGTACAATTAACAAACTATGAATTCATTATTAATGACCCGGGACTTGTTATAGGGTCATAATTCTGAGTGTTATTAAAAATATTGTCATTTTTCAGGGAATACTTTTCTTTAAATAGTTATGTTGACATGACAATGCACTTTTCTATTGGAATTATTGATGAAATTCATTCACTATGAAATTGAAAACTCTATAGGTGACAGAGCGATGCTTTTCTTTATAATATTTATAAAAGTAATGTTGCTCAGAATTGTCAACTTCATTGATGAAATGAATAGCTAAATGCACAAGGAAATAACACTTGTTCAATACGAGCTAGGCATGCATATTTTTAGTCAAGTTGGACCTGGACATCCTTACAGGACCCAAATAGCAGGAGAAGCTGTCCGAGAGCTTCTGTCTTGAGTTTGAATCGATATCCACTTGGAGAAACAAAAAAATAAAAAAGAAAAAGAAAAAACCTAGCATTGCAATCCGTACTTAAAGAACTCTTATCACTCGGGGAAAAAACCAGTCAAACGAATGTGCTCAAGGGTACAACGCAAACCATATTTGTTAACAGCTTCATTAGCAGCTCTAAAGCCACCGCCATAAGCTGGAGAAGAATCATGGGCAATCTGATTCTTGAAAAATTCACCCAATTTATTTTCAGCTTGAGACCTTACACCTTTCTTGGAGGAGGAGGAAGAAGAAGAAGAAGCTGTAGATGTTGATGCCATGCTCTGAAAGCTTGGCATTACCTCTGACTCAAGCCACATATATGAAAGAACCTGGCAAATGCCTTCCTCTACTTCAGGATTAAGGTTGCGGTAACCTGCTTAGTCCAAGATGAATGAGATGAAAATCATGTATACCGTTAAGTTAAATATCAAGATATGGATCAAAATGTGCTACCTTTAAGGCGTAACCAGGCATGCATCAATTCATGGGCAAGTATAGCACCTGTGAGTAACCTGCATCCCGCAAAAATATGACAACTATAATGAAGTCTTGAACATAATCAATAGGAAGAAAGTAACACAGTTGGTTCTGATTCTTATGAGCATTGGAAAATCATCTGAACCCGTAATTGTATTCAAAAGCGAATCAACTGTAGTTGGAGGGGGACAAAAAGCAAAGTTTCCATTGCCCATTAATTACCTCGGAAGACCATACAGAACAAGAATTGCTGTAACTTCACATTTTCTAGTCAGCTTTTGAGGTTGAGTTCTCATCCCTATTAGTCGATGGCCTCCAATTCTTGGCCTTTTTTGTATCTGAAACAACATAAAATCATAATCTAGTGGAATTATCGGACAAACAATTTGTAACTTGGTTCATGATGACTTTCACATTCTAATCAAAGAAAACAAAAAGTAAATATTTTTTAATATCATACACTGGTGACTGTCTGCTCTTCTGAAAGGCATAAGCCTCTTGTTTCTGGTAAGTGATGAATACCCTGGAAGAAACCTTAGTGTGTAAGAGGAATTGGAATAATTATTTGACTAAAACAAAGAATGGAATTTTCTTTACATTCTTCTCCCCGACAATAGCTTCATTAAGTGCTTCTCTCTCAACCAGAAGCATTGGAACTTGTTGATCTATTCTCATTTGCATTCCTTCATAATAATCTCTGATAGAATGGTAAAGAGGCTGACAATCACCAGTATCCATTATAGCAGATTCCATGCATTCTAAGCACAAACTCCGTCCATCTTCCAGTCTATAGTATTTTATATTCCGAGGCTTCAAGGAGAATGAATATAACAGTGACCAAAAACAAGATTTAGAAGGAAAAAAAAAAGGTATTTTTTTTACCTGTTTTGAGTTATTAAACAATCTTGAGTAACAATTAAAATTAGTACCTCCAATCTTTCACAACTACAACAGCGAGCTGTATTATCATATTCATGAGATGGACAGTACTTTTGGGACCAAAAGGGATGGCACCTATACTCAATCAAACCAGCAGCATTTACAGGAATCTGAAAGTAAAATAAAAATTGGTAGCAATTAATATAGCTTCTCATCAACCGTGAGGATCATAGGCCAATTTATAGACAGGAGATGATCTTTTTACTAGGCTAATCTTATCTTGTGATAAATAAATTTGTTTGGGAGGGAAGCTCTTATAATTTATTTCAAATGTCCTGTTTTATTAGAAGACTAGAATAATGTTTGGTTCCTCTATCTAGTATATAACACAACTGAAATTAGATAACCTTAATCAGAGAAAAATAATAATAAAGCAGAACAAGTTGAATAAGCAAATGCACACTAATCTTACGAATTGGTAGCAAACTTCACATTTTGGGTGGGTTAACTCTTTAAAACAGGACTTGTGATATGGATGCGTCCCTGACAAAGAAAACTTGGATCAACAGAAAAAAAAAAGGCAGTGAGTTATGGATAAAAGAGAAGTGTCAAAATCAATAATGCAGTCACACTATATGCATATCTTTAAGAGTGTAAAGGAAAATGTTTTAAGTGTTATACTTCTTTAAAGGTGTGTAGACAGGAAAATGATGATGTCAACATCCCCTAAACATCAAAAGAGGATCAAACTACCTCACGCTCAGAAATGGGGTAACGACAAGAGTGACAGCGAAAGCACTCTGGATGAAAATAAGTATTCATGCAGCTCAAACAATTTCCGTAGATTATCTCCTGGTTGCAGCTGCCACATATTTTTCTGTTCAATGGAAAAATACACATTATCATTTATAATTAGTACCAAAATGCTTGAGCAAGAGGAAAAAGAGAGAAAAAAAAAAGTGATTTCCATTAGCACTAGCTAATATAACAAATGTCAACAACCTTGTTTTTGACCAGATTGGAAACACTTGATGTTTGGCATATGTATATCAGATATAAGATTTATGAGAGCAAAGAATTTACCTATATTCGTTGGGATAATATGGCACAGGAGCATATGGTGCATAATCTTCATCAATGCCTGCCCCCCAACTATATCCTTGATGGTCTAATGGAAGTAAAAGTTCAATCTTTGATCAGAAAGTTCACGACAGCTAAAGAACAAGAACCTTTTGAAAATTAAGTACCTACCATTTGGTCTCTTTAAATCTTCGGCTGAAGAAAGTGCCATTGCATGGCCAAGATCCTCTTTCTCCTTCTGAGCTCTAGCACGATCATCCTAATTACATCAGGAGTATTATTCAAGGGAATGCAACATATGAAGTTAAGTTACCATTGTGGAACCAAATCTTTAGAAGGGAAAAATATATATGTAAATTTCAAAAAGTGTTTTGAGATGTAGTCCAAATACTGAGCCTCACTTCACCTTGATGAGATCAAGTGGCCATTTAATCAACCAAAGAAGACAAAAGTAGTAAACTTTCTAATGCTTATGACTAAGTTATGGTTGATGACACAAAGGATCAGCATGGATTCGCCCAAGAAGAATTATTCTGCATTGACTAACTAAATGCATTTTTTACTTTAAGCAAAGGAATAATGATATTCATAACAAGGCCAACAAAAATGGATATTATAAAGAACCAATTCAACTCAAAAGCTTAAGCTGGTGGGTGAGGGCTTTTGAATGGTTTCTATATATCTCAACACGCCCCCTCACACGAGAGCCCACTCTGATACCATGTAAAGAACCAATTCAACCCAAAAGCTTAAGCTGGTGGGTGAGGGCTTTTTATGGTTTTTATATATCTCAACAGATATCATTGAAGAAAACTTAAAGCCAGTGCTGCTTTTTACCAACACTCTAGATGGAGCGCGCCGAACCATGTTTTCCTCAGCTGGTTCATGCATATGACGACCACCCCTTGTTCTATTGGACCCACCTTTGAAAAGCCTGCTAAGCCATTTCATGAAACCAGACTTTCTCTCTGAGTGTGAAGAAATAAAATCCCCTGTTTGCCATCAAAATTTTCATTATTCAAGAAGTGCAATTAGAAACACTGGATCATAATAATTCAAACCGAAGTTCAATTATCAAACAATTTTTTGGAACCATATGCAAAGTAAATTGCGGAACTTAGAGAATACTAATTTAGTGAAATCAATAGAAAAAAAACTTTTAAGTTCGATTAATAGCTTCATGGGGTCGTTCTTAATTTTGCAAAAATGAGTCTTTTCTTCTACGGATTGAAGTAAAAACCTGTAAAGGGAATTGCTTTGAATAGCTAAGCACATGAAGCTCTAATTTTGACAACCAATATAGAAAGAGAAAGAGAAAGATAGAGAAAATACCATATATACATGGATGAGAAAGATGATTGACATCTGAAGAAGGAGCCATAACAATGAAGAGCAAATGTTATGAGAGGGGAGAGAGACTCTGAGGGAAGGAAAAGGGAGGAACAGGAAGAATGAAAATGAGAGAGAGAGAGAGAGATGGAAAAGAAGGGCCATTGGAGATGGTTAATAGTGGTTGAAAAAGAGGGAGAACAGATGAGGAGAGGAATCTAAGAGATTCTTGGCTTTGAAAGCAATGAAGAGAAAGTAGGGAATGGCAGAAAGATGGGTTGTGGGGTGGGCGAGGAGGGAATCTGCTGAAGAGGAGAATATTAAGTAATCAAAGACGATTTAGAGAGAGAAAATGAAATGAAAAGAAAAGAAAAAAAGAAGTGCTGCGTTTGCACGTATGGAGTTGAAGCTCAAGTTTGAGTGTATGCAATATGACACATTTTCAAAGTTTCCATCCTTCTATTCTAGCGGTCAACTTCAATTATATCTTCTTGGTTATGTTAGTTGGGCTAAACTTTTTGGGAAAAAGATATATCATATATTAGGAAATTGGTTCCGTCATATAACCAATATGGATCCCATTACTTTTAAAATGAAAAGTAAAGAAAGTGATGGTATTGTGTCTATGAGAGGAGAGGGAAGAAAGTGTCACGTTTGGATAAAAAAATTATCATACTCCACACTAACAATAAATTTTACCAAAATATCACGCGTCATAATTCGCTACACAATGTAGCGAATTATGTATGCAAGTAATTCGTTACACAGTGTAGCGAAATATGCCACGTTAGGATGCACAAAACCAAAAATGCCACGTGTCAAATCTTGAGAAATTCGCTACATAGGGTAGCGAATTTATCAAAATTTGACATGTGGCATTTTTGGTTCTGAAGTGGCATATTTCGCTACATTGTGTAGCGAATTACTTGCATGCATAATTCGCTATACTGTGTAGCGAATTATGCCACGTGGCATTTTGGCAAAATTTACTGTTGGCGTGGCAGTCTGGTAATTTTTTTATCCAAACGTGACAAAATGGTTGTACCACAACATGATATATCTAATTTCTAAACTTTTTATAGGGTATTTGGTATCAGAGAATTTTTTTATTATTGAGAAACAAAAAATTCGATAGATTAGAAATTTTTTTGTCCGGATAAGTTACAAAAAAAAGTGTTTGGTATGCAAAAAATTTATTAGGAAAGTTGTGTTATTTTTACTTATGCTATATTTATTTGATAATAAAATATTAATGGAAATGTGTAATAAAATTACTAAATTACCCATTATATTAAAGGGTTCGCTTTTTCTGCAGTTAATGCAGATAAGTTATCTGTAGTAAGCCCAATACGACATCATTTTGGGGCAGAAATCATGGTAGTTTTGTAATTTTAATTTATTTTAGGGTTATAATAGTCTTTATACTTATAATTTTTAAGATTTTAATACCAAAACGATGTCATTTTGAAAATAAAGACAAATAACTTATCTGCAATAACCGCAGAAACATCTTTCTCTATATTAAAAATATTGAATCACATTCAGCAAAGTACCCATTACGTTTTAGCACTCCATTTTAGTTTTGAAAATTTGTTTGTCGGTGAACCTCTCTTCCTCTCTCCAAGGCATTTTTGTCCACAAAATCATAAAAGGCGTTTGTCCATTGGTTGGATTAAAATAAAATAAAATAGTTTTCTCATGTAATAGGAGATAATAATTATTTCCTACTAACTCATTTGTATAGGTGGGTCCACATTCAAGGGAAGAGAAAAAAAGGGTTTTATGTTTATTATGTTGTAGAAAAAGTGATTGTGTATTGTTATAGAGATTCGTTTTGCGTGCCATATTTTTTTCTTTTTTCTTTTTGTTTTAAAATATGTGGGCCCCACAAAATGTTATGTGTGTAGGAAAGTTTGTTATGTTATGTTAAAGGAGGAAATGAAAACCAAAAAAAAATAGAGTGAGACCCATCTTGAATTTGAATATGTAGGAGATAAAATTTCTTATGTAACATAAGAATAATAAATCCCATTAAAAAAATATCAAAGTTCAAATGGCAATTTTTTTTTTCATTGCCTAGTACAAAATGAAGTGCATGGAAAAAATAATATACCAGTATTTTGTCACTTCAAGACATATCAAACATGATTAACATATTTTACCTATCCCACTTTCTCAACATTCCTGTCAGATTCTCCATACCAAACATCTGCTTAAGAGAAATTATACTGGCATAAGATTTATCCTATTACATTTACATAAAAAATATTTTTTTTTAATTGGTGGACTTTATTTGATTTGTAGATAATTCCTCTCTTATATTATTACATGAGATAAGTAAATCACAACTTTTAAATGTGTAAACCAATTGAATGGACAAAATTTTAGACCTATAGACTCAAATATAGAATATTAAAACGTGTGTATGAGTGTGTGCGCTATTAGTTCTTGCCAGCTCCCTTAAATTGCAACTTCACCCTCTTAAATCTCTTTTCCAAATTCCATTTATACGCTGCGAATATAAATCGTCATCCTTTTATTCCTTCTTCCAAAGCAAACCCTTTTGTTCTGTTTGTCTTCCAATTTACATGTCATTCAATAAAATAAAATAAAAGAGTTTCCTTATCATGCGCAGTTCACACACACACAGAATCATCCTTTTCAGTTACTTGCTAGGTATAAATCTCGTGAATTGTATTAACAAGATAGTCTGGCCTTCCGTTAAGAAATTCAATAAAAGAGGAAAATTCGTACAGAACGTGACAAAGTGCAAATTGAGGTTGCTGTATATTGTAATATTTTTGGGTTTGATTAGTATTATGTTACATAACTCAACAAAACTTTCCTACACACATAATTAAGAGGTGGAGTTCACATTTTTTCATTCTCTTTCATCATTCCACTTTCTCTCTCTTCTTTATCGTGAGGATAGAAAAATTTTCTTATATCCTACAACATTATACTCAAAACCCAATATTTTGATGTATGTATGAGCTGAAGAAGCATCAGCATAATTGTTCTAGAGCATTGCTGGGAAATTAATAGAGCAACACAAAAGGTAAATGCCCATGTAGGCCAACCTAAAAAATCATATGATTCCAAAGTTTGGACGATCAAGAATGCACAAATGAGTGAGGGTATTCTTCTTGTTGTAGCTGACTTTTGAGCTTTCAACTTTAAGTACATTACATCCAAGCACATAATGCACAGAGAGGGGAGGGAGAAAAAAGAAAAAGAAAATAAAAAAATGATACTCTGATGTAGTTTTGTTCCAAATTTCCATTTCTTGAGAAAAGAATCTTTGCATGCTATCTATAAACATTTTCCTGAAAAGCAAACCGATCTGCTATTGAAACTGCACCACATAAAAAGAAGACAAAAGAAAAGAAAAGAAAAGGCCTTCTCCGTCTCCCCCATTAGAAGTGTTATCATGCATCATTCTAAATTTGTAAAAGGGGTGCTGAAAAATTGGAACTTCAAAAGTCAAGAGTAAAGAAAAAGCATTTTACAACCATGACACCTTCCCTTTCTGGTTGTCATAAGCGCTGTTGGATTCATTAACCTATAGTCCTATGACATTTCTCTTAGCAAGCGATATTAGCCATAAATTTGGAACCAATTATATTGTGCCAATACAATATAAGTAAGAGTAAGGGAACATATCTACTCACCACCAAAAAAGTTTACCACTCTTACAATCAATTTAATCACCGTTGATTTCCATCAATCTAACGGTTATAATCTATTGGAAATTAATAGTATTTATTGAATCATATTTATTAATTAATTATTAATTCTCAAAATATTATAACCGTTAGATTGACGGAAATCAAAGGTGATTAAATTGGTTGTAAGAGTGGTAAACTTTTTTTGGTGGTAAGTGGATCGTGCCCCTATAAGCAATTACTTTGCAGCAAAGGATTAATTGATGGAAGTTTTTCGCACCTGGCCTTATTCTATTTCTTAAACTCACATGATTCTTAGGAGTAGCTCTTTTCCAAAGTGCTGTTTTTTTCTCATATGTATAATAATAAAACAAATTAAAGGTGGCTGATACTTTGCTCTCTCTTTTTTTCTTTTGTTTAAATATAGTACGTAGGAGCAAGCATATAGGTGAGTGCCAATTGAGCTTCAAGGGCAATTTGCTCTTTTGAACCACCTGTTTCTTCAGGATAAAGTGCATATCTGTCTTTGATCTCAAAAGTGGATATATATTTCTATCATCTTCAAACTGTTTTTGGCTTATAAATTAGGTAGAAGACCTAAAGTTTTGAAGCATATAAGCAGAAACATCTTATTTGGCAGCCTTAAGCTTTCTTCTTTAGGTAGCCAGAAAAGCTCAGATAAATATTAAAATGAAAGCAGAGGGATAGCTATTTTTCATCCTCAGATCTCATCTTTATATTTTCTTTACTAGAAAGAAATAATATCTGACTCAGACCACATGTTAGGGAGAACCTTCATCATACCTCTTTCCACTTTTTCTACTTAAAATTGTAACAGCATCTTCAAACTAAGAGAAGGTAGTTGATAATGAAGGTCATATGAAAGTTGATCAAACTATACGCTCCCCAGTTTTTTTTTTGTATAATCGGAAGGTATCCTCTTTCAACCTCCTTCGGACACTTGTCCTCGGAGTACGGCCCTAAAGGTTACCCCTCATTGGAACAGCGGGTGTATTGAGCTTCGTTATCTGAGGAATGATAAAACTAATCCCCCATTCGAGGAGGTAGGCACATCTTATGGCTCCCAAAGATTTTTTAAGAATTTACTTGAGACAAGGTTTAAACCCCGACTCAAACAAACTCTTTAGAACTCAGTTGCCAATTGAGCTATCCATTCCGGTTTTTTTTTTAGTTGACACAGAGTGCGAGCCTTGCAGCAATAATAAGATTCTAATAAGGTGGTTTTTTTGTGATTGGAAGGTTACTGGAGTAGGGTTTGGGAAATAGAGTGTGCAGTTTACAAATTTGGTTGTGCTAATCCTCATAAGCTTTCACTTGTCTTAGGAGCATACCATTTCACGCAAAACATTTTGGATTTCCCTGAAATAATCAGTAATTTGGGAATTGTGAATGAATCAAAAGTAACACTAGAATCATAAAAGGATATTTAATATAGCAGAAATTGAAAGTAGTACTACATAAGCTACAAATTTACTAATATTCTTGCAGTAGTGTGGTGATTCAAAAGAGGAATGGAAAGAGAAATTTTTCATGTGCATGCAACCTAAGTTTGCATTAATGAAAACGATGATCTTTTGATCTTCCCGAAGAAAACTTTTGTTGATGTTATATTCTAATCAGTAGCTTGTATTAACTTTTAGGAACAAAACATAGTGAGCTTGTTGCAGGATGCAGCCACAACAAATTATATACGGGGCGGATATCTTTACAAACTTTTTTTTAATTTTTTTTACAAATTACACTAAATACGACCGGTCATAATGTATGACCGGTTTTATAAACATAGTGTAGTTTGTAAGAATTTATAAACAAAAAAGTTTGTAAATATAACCTGCCCCAATTACATATAGGGACAGGATCCGTTTACAAACTTCTTGGATTTTTTTTTACAAATTACACTATGTTCTCCCGGGAGAACATAGTGTAATTTTCAAAAGTTTGTATTCTCCCGGGAGAATATAGTGTAGTTTGTAAGAGTTTGTAAACAAAAAAATTTGTAAATATAACCTGCCCCTTATATATATATATATATATATATATATATATATATATATATAAAATATCTTTTTTTGTGAGGAATATCCTTTTTTTCATGTATTATCCCTCCCATGACATCTTTGTTTCTTTTTTTTTGCATAATATAATATCTACTAGATCTACAATTATTGAGAGATATACACATAATAGAGATATAATGTTTGTTATAATGTTTGTTCCCAAACAGGAAATAGATGAATTGTTAATTGAGATCTATACTTATTTGATATTTCTGGGTATGGCTGAAGAGCAAGAACAGAATTGACGTTACAATTTTAAACACCTCCAGAGTAACCAATTTAAGAGAAGCAATATACAGGAAAGAGTTGTTACCTGATGCAACATACGAATATTTATACTGTGTTACAGTTAGAATTCAAACGTAAAACAACGAAAATGCATCTATACAATCCATCCTAGTTAGCTATAGTTATGCTTTAAATTTGATGAGGAAGATTAACATGTTATACCACTTACTACTTATGTAGCTCACGTTGAAAGGCACATTCAGACACGAGTACAAATGTACAATCGCTCATCGCATGAATAATCATGGGGAATATTACTCTCATTTTACCTAGAGTAGTTCTCCCATGTTATACAGAGAAGTCAGGTGGGTCCGCCATTAAAAGATAAAAAAAGAAAAAGAGTGGATGGATTTTCGATGTGAGGTAACATGAGATAACTACCTATGTAAAATGAGAGTAGTATTTTCCGATAATCATATATAAATCATTAACTACTATATTATAAATCTTGATTTTTGAACTTGAAACTTCTTGATAGGCTATTTAATCAAAGCTCATGAACAGAAAAACAAACTTTTAATTATGACTGAATTGTTAACAAGAATAAGAAATAATGCTAGCTAGACAATTTAGGAGTGCCAATCAAATACAAATCACATTTTTCAACTTCTTGGCATAAGAAAATAAACAAGATATTGTTCTGACATCCCTTACTGAGTTTTTTTTTTCCTTCCTGAATTACATACCACCGACACAAACACTTTCAAGTCAATGCTATATGCTCATGTGACAGAATTTTGCTTTGTCAATGGAGCACAGAACTGAAAAAGAGCACTAAAAAGATTGCTTCAAATGATATATATTTGATTCTGCTTAAATAAGATTTTAAGTTGAAGTCATGTGAATGAGAAAAATCTCTTTTAGTAAAGACCTCACTATCGTAATTGAAAAATCCCGATTAGAACAAAATCGCCTCTAACGGAGGATAACTATGATTTATTAAAAAGAAAAAAAAAATAGCATGTATATAATAAATAGGTTTTATATTTATCATGTTAAATGAGAATTGAAATCTCATGTGTAGAGATAAAAAACATGTGGGATCCATGTGTTAGAAAAAATTAGATGTAGGACCCATGTCAGTACGGAAATCGAAGAGTGCGTAGGAAAGTTTGAATTCTCATATTAAATGGAAAATATAAAACCCATAATAAATTGATAATAAGAACAACGGAGAAAAAGGAAAGAAAGACAGAAAGTAGCGCCTATGAACCACTAGGGTTGCAAAAAAAATCAAAATTGTTAAAGCAGATCCAATTGACAGAATCCCCTTTACAAGTTGAGGCTATACATATATAGCTCTTCCTAGAGTTGTTTCTAAAGCCTTGAACCTATCTAGTTTAAAATCTCATAATCTTGCAAGATGTACAAAGGAAACAAAAACTTTTCTCAATATATAGTTTAAAAGTTGTCCCATTAAAGTTGTCACTTAGCATTTTCTTATTTTTTTTAATTCATGTAAATTATAATTTATTTTTTTCTAACTTTTCATTTTTCTCTTTTAGGACTTTATTGACATCATACTTTTCATTTTAAATTTTTTATTTTACTTTTTAGTTACTTTTCTAAGTTTTTTTAAAAACAAATAGCAATCAAAGTGAATTGATTTTTAATAAATTAGAAAAAATATGTATAGTTAATACATATATTAACCTTAAATTTAAAACAAAATATACGTACCTTAGTAAAATGCCCATAAAGTAATATAGTGTAATATAGTCTTTCTTGTTTATAAATTCTATTAACTTTTATATGAATTTTAAATTATAAGGAATAATGTAATTGAGTTTGATGATTTTTTTTACTGAACATTATCATAAACTGAGAGCACGTGTTGTGAATTTATCTTTTTTGTAAATGTAGATAAATGCAATTATTTTTGTTAACTTTACTTATTTAATATTTTTCATTTTCTATATATATTAATGAGATTACCATATTATAAGGAAAAATTAATATGTACAAAATTTAATCTTTAACACTTTAAGATTTTTAAACTATTAATTTAGTCCTTTAAAGAATCGCTTGACATTAATTCCTCCGAATATTTGTGATATCAAATAAGTCTTCAAATAATAAATAACACAAAATTAAAATAGTCCTTATTTTAATGTATGAATTTAATCTTCAAAGCACTTATTTTATATCGCAAATCTTTGAGGGACTAAATTAAAATTAATAAATAATTTTTTTTAGTAAAATAAATTATAGTACCTGATTTATTAAAATATATAATAATTCAAATAACACGAACCAAATTTAATATTATTAATAATAAACTTTGAATAATTAATACCGTAATAATAAAATATTCCATATGTATAAAAAGAACATTACATATTTTATATGGTTTTAATGTTTCTACAGTGAATTCACTCCCAAAACGACATCGTTTTGAGTTAAAAAATTAAAAAATTATTATGAAAAAGACTATTATAACCCTAAAATAAATTATAATTATAAAAATACATTGATTTTCACCTCAAAACGATGTCATTTTAGACTCACTGTAGATAAGTGATCTACATTGACTAAAGAAAAAACGAAGCTATTTTATATACGAGCTTTTGTTGGTTTGTGTTATAAAATTGTATCTATTAATTAGCCTTGTGGGAGGTCAATGATCCCCCTTGAACTCTGACTTTTTTTTATATATTTTTTTTTATGGATGTGGTGATACTTGTTGCTGAGTGCTGACATTCCCGGTCCTAGCTGACGCACTTCGGAACCTTCATCAGGCCCTCGCCTAGAGCACTTGTAGACGTGATGAGAGTTGCCGAAAGTTTGAGATGATAAAGTGGTGCTGTGCCATCAACTTCCAACTTTTGGTCCAGTGGCTATGGTTCGATTTCATCCTAACACTTTATTATATTTACATTTGCAATTCTATATGTTCATCCTTTTTATTTTCCTATCATGTATTTTAGTTCACCAAAAATTACTCGGAAAGATACTTTATACGTTATTGTTTAATATTATAGAAGTATGATATAAAACTATTGTAATGTGACATTCATCTAATAATTTCTCTGTTTGATTCCTGTTTTTAAAAAACAGTTTTCAGAACAAAAAAAATAAAAAATCTTGTTTGGTAAGTCTGTTTTATAAAAAAAATAAAAAATAAAAACTATAACTATTTTTTTATTTTTAGAATCAAATCTATAGAACATGTCAGAGTTATCTTGGTTTTCTGTTTTAATTTTTAACTTTCAAAACTAAAAAAAACACAGAAAATAACTGTTTTCATAATTATTTTACAAAACAGTTTTAAGAACAAAAAAACCAAAACACAATCAGATTGATTTCTGTTCTGTAAAACAGATTTTTAGTTTTCAGAATAAAAAAAACTAAAAAACTCGTTTGGTAAGAACTGTTTTGTAAAAAATATTTTGAAACCTATAACTATTTTTCTGTTTTTAGAATCAAATTTAGAGGACATGTCTAAGTTATTTTTATTTTCTGTTTTGTTTTTTAACTCTCAAAATTAAAAAAAAAAACATAAAAAATAACTGTTTACATAACTATTTTACAAAATATTTAAGAAAAAAAAAAAGAAAAAACGCAATCAAACATACCCTTAGTTTTTGGTTTGAAACAATTCTATACACTATATCATAGCTTCTAGTTCAATCCTCAACTTAGCACATGTAGTTGGTATTAGTGCATATCCGGACTCTAATATTAACATAATTAATAATTTATTCAAATCTTGAAGACTTTGGGCTAATGCTCGCCGAGTTACAAGTTTGTTGATTGTTTATTTATATTTATACAGATTGAGAAAAACAAAACAAAGTTGTTTTTGTTGTCAAATGGTAGGGGCAATTACAAAAAGAATATTGTGCATTAGTTAGAACTAGGAAAAGGATGTGCATAGAATCGGAGAATGACTAAGAAACACAGCTGTAGGGTGAAAATCGCAGGTGACTTTTTATAAAGATGTAAACAAGGATGGAATACTAGAGAAAAAGAAAATTATAGTGTAATAACAAGGGGCCGTTCACAATGGTCCTTACCGTTGGTCGTCCTTGTTATATTTCCTGTCGGATTTGTGTAAAGTGACATCAATGATAGCGATTCATAATTTGCAATCTAGTAAATAGATCTAACATTTATTTATTGCAAAAAAGATAATCCCAAGAAAAAAGTTATTCGGGTGTGAATATATTTAAAAATAAAAAATAAAACTTAATACACTATAAATAAGTGTTACTAAATCCGATCCGAACATCAATCTGGTTAGGGTAGTGGACCACGGGTTGAGCTGATTGATCCGAATATATAAAAATATATATAAATATGAACATATAAATTTAATTATTTTCTTCATTTTTAAAATGAGTTAAACAAGATTCACTAGATATGTTAAAAAAATACTCAATCACACTTTTACAATTTCATAAAACACAAATAAATGAAAATGCACGTTATTATTATATCAATTTAAATTGCAACTCAGAATCCCCATAGCATACCTCCCAATGACATTCAAAACGCTAGATATTGTGAACTCATATTTTTTAAATTCATCTACATTGAAATGACATATTTCACATTCTCTTAATTTATTATTCCGTAAATTGCTTCAGTATTGGAAGTTGAGATTTAAAGTCAATGTAAGAAAGTATACTACTAGCAAATAAAATTATAAAAAAATTTAAAATGAGTTTTTTTTTTTATAATATGTATTTTTTTTAAATGCATTACCCGACCGGATCATCGGTCTTGACCGGGTTTGGCCAAATTTTGACCCGATCCGATGCATGGTCGGTCCGATACTTGACTCGAATCGGTATAATGACCGGTTCGCCAAATTCCGGGTTGGGCTGAGTTTCACAACAATGCTATAAATTGAAGTGAAGTAATGATCTTTGAAAAATGTATAGTGAGGGAAATGCCTCTCGGTAGTGGCGGAGCCACGTTGAAACTAATCGGGGCCTTGACACTCGTTATTTTTTTTAAAATGGTACATATTTTCTTTAAATATTATGCTATAACCTCAACCGTGAATGAGTTTTCAAAAAATGATATATTCTCAGCATTGACCGGGTTCTGGGCTAAAATTCTTGGGGTCATTTTGGGATCAAGTGGTGCCCCGCCTGGGAAGATTAAAGCTCCTATCAACCAAAATGCTAATTTAATGATAGAATCTTCGAATATAAGATTAATGATATATTTATGCATATATAGAAAGCAAGGTTTTGTGGCTTACAATCTTCTCATGTCGTGTAAAGCATTACGAACCTATGAGATTATAAAAACTAACGAGTTGACAGAGGACACGAGGTAAACTTTATTGTTATTATATATATATTGTGAATTGTGATTCTCATCTACGGAACAAGTCAGAATAATGCTGCCTAAGGGTTTGCTCAGCGATGTTTATTCGCCTGGTTGATTGATGTTAAACTTTATAAGGTGTGCATCTTCTATTATTCTAAACGATTAAATTGCAATCTTCATCCCTGCTCTTTTTTTGTTTTTAATTGAAAAATGAAGGTCATTAAATGGAGATTGGGCAAGCTCTGGATTGAGACTGATTCCGAGGTTGTCATCCTACTTATTAACAAGGGTTGTCCTCAAAATCATTCTTTTTTTTTTTGAAACATTCCAATAGGTTATTTTGCAACTAATCCGATTCGGGGCTAGTACAAGATTAAGGCTTTAAACCCCTCCCAAAGGTGGTATTGGAGAGATTCGAACACATGGTCTCATCCCCGCATGCTTAGCTGAGCTACTACCATTTGGTTTCAAAATCATTCTTTGATTCGTGGCATTCGTCAACTTAGGTACAAATCATGGCACGTGCAGCTGTCTCATACCTACAAGAGCGACATAGTTTTCGGACCAACTTATGCACACATTGCAAAATTTCTGCCAAACGATGCCCATAATTTTCCCTATCTTCTGCATATTTTGGCCTAATAGTCAATAATGGGAGTAATCAATTGCAACTCTCAAGTTAGGCTTTCAATTATGGAAGTCCGTTAGAAACAGAGCAGATTAAAGGAACTAAAATGGAGGTGGAAAATGTATATAAAGGAAGAGACTAATTCGAGTAGAGAGAGGATATTGCCGGTTATTTGCAAAAACTGCCTTCTGAGTGGATTAATTTATTAGAACTTTGAAGAAATGCTAAGTGATTCTCTCATGTGCTAATTAATATAATTATGTCATGTGCGGCAATTATAATCATACATGGGTGAGTGAATGATGATAAGGGAAGAGAGAAAAAAAAATATAAGGATAGGAAGTTACACGATCATCACCGTTGATTTAATTATTAATGATTAAGATCCTCTTAGATGACATGATCACGTTAAATTACATATGAGAAGATCCATTTTCCGAGAAATTGTGTATATTAAGTTAATAAAAATTATATTTTACACTTTGGTATGTAAATTTACGTAATAATTTGATGTAAAAGGATAATTTTGTTTTTGGTCGTCGGTAGGTGAAATGATAATTCCTTAACAATTTATTGACAGTGTACGCATCTTAGATAGAGTAACTGTATATGACCAGGGTTAGTGTAATCCTCCTACCAACATTTTTTGGTTTGTTTAATTTAAAAAGTAACGGGTTTGGATCAATAAAATTGAACCAGGTGGCGCAATTTTATTGGTGCTTAACCATTTTAAAATATAATAAAAATATTTCATTTTTTATTATAAAATATTCAATTCTTCATACTCACTTGTTTCAAATATTAAATAATTAAAATTATTAATTAATATATTATTTACAATTTTTAATTATAATAATAATAGTTCTCAAACAAAACTAATTTTGTTTCCTTTGTGTTGTTTGAGTTGTGTAAATCCATGAATTGATTACAATTAATTTGTAAATCCATTAATTTTTTTTTTGTAATCTTAAATCCGTTAATTAATTATAGTTGATTTATACAAAATTTTATTTAATTGATTGATTATAATTGATTTGTAAATTCATTATTAGATTATAATTGATAAAATAATAATAGAAAAATTGTCATATAATTGATAAATCCATATAATTTTTTTAAAACATATTGCAATAAAACTTTAAAAATGATTGCCCTCACCCATACTCGCTAATCAGGTTCAATTGGGGAGTAGTTTTTATTGTAAGAAAACTTTAATGTTTAAACATATATTGAATATATTTAGTGGTTCAACTGACTGAGTATACAGAAGTAAGTATGTCATATTAAAGATAATGAAAAAAAATCTTTTTTTTTAAAAGGGGTACAAATCAATCATGTGACGTTATCTAGTGAGTGTAACTAAAGGGGTCACGGGCTCATGACACTCACCATATTGCATCACATGGCACAATCTAGTTGGTCAATCGTTTTTTTTTTAGATTAAACCAAAAAAAAAATTAAAAAAAAGTCTTAAAACATTGACAACCCTGTGAATTATATTCCCAACAACAACATATGAGAAATTTTATCCATATTTGACCCATATAGGTCAAACAACAATGTGTTGGTCAAAAGTTATTACACATCATCAAGTTAGAATTTTAAAATTAAGTAAACCTATTATTGAAATGCAAATGTAGATGGCAAGCAAGTAATATAGAAGTGAACATTAATTTTGAAGGTTGGCTATAATGTCAATATAGGCCCTAGAGGAATTTCTAAAAGAGCAAGGGTTTGAATTATGGAAATGAGTTTTGGAGTCAAAGTTGGATAATTGTCACACCGTTTGACTTGCAATTAGTCTCATACCTATACAATTTCATTTCTCCACTCGGGTCTTAGAATACCGAGGGAACGTGACTCATCCCAAAGGATAATTATAGTCATGAATCCATTATATATATATATAGCAAGGAAATGAAGGAGGAGGGAAATGTTTATTATAAAATATCAATAGTATGGATTTGTCTCTAAGGATTGTTACCATCAATTAGGTGTGAAGGCAAAGTCCTTTCATTGGTTGTAAAGTTGCAAATGTATTAGAATAGTTTGTAGGAGCAACCTTTATTGACCGAGTAATGCTCTTGAAGATGCTTTCTTTAGAGTGAAGAATGTGTTAATAAGCTTGTTGGACCTCATGTGTACAAGGTTTAAACATATTGGTCCAGAATAGTTCCCCTTTCTTCCTCGAGCTTGATTCTTTACTTGTTGGGGTGCCGAGATATAAGAGTTAGGCCTTGTAACAAATGATAAGAAGTATATACCTTAGGGGAATGCGAGAACCCTTGAAGATGATGCTTTTTTGGCATGAAAGTGATTTATCATGAATGCTTTGAATGGTGACTCAGTTTGATGATCCTGACAATTTTGAATCGAGCTGATGGTTTTTTTGAGTCTCATACTTGATAGAGCTTTGAGGGAGCTTTTGTGTGTGATAGTATTGAACTTGATAATTTTGAAAATCATGAACATTCCTTTTTATTATGTTTCCTTTTAATTATAGTCTTGAAAATCATAAGGATGACTTTTGATTAGGTTTCCTTTCAATTTTGGAAGATGCTTTTAGGCTTTCTTTCAATTTTGGAGTGATGCCTTTCTACTTAGGCTTGCTTCGTATTGCCTTTTTATTTAGGCAATCTTCATTTTTGCTTTTTTTATTTAGGAAATCTTCTTCTACCTTTTTATTTAGGAAGATTTTTATGTCTTGAATCCTGAAATAAAAGAATAAGAAGAAATTATAATAGAAGAGTCTAAAATGATATGCATGCAGGGTGACAAACTTTTCTTTAGAGGTTTATAGGTATTCTTGCCCGCGTTTCATTATTGATGAATGTGTAGGCGAGATGAATGAAGCTCCAAGCATACCAAATCTTCCCCAACCACAAAGTATTACTTTCTTTGTAAAATATCATTTTGTAATTGTTATTTCTTCCCTTTATTCTTTATTGAACCTTAGAGAATGGACATTGGATACAGAGGGTCAATTCATGAAAAACATAACAAGCTATAACAAGTATCTCGTGTCTTCTTGAGGCAAGTACGTATAAGCAAACCTTCATGTTCAAGCTTGAACACTACAAATATATATGTGTAGGCATCAAATGACCTAATCCATTTGCATCAAAATAACATGGTAAGGTATCCTTTACCACCAACATGGCATGATCCAATAAACCAAATACCCATTTTTATGTTAGTTGCAATGTCGATTTATATATATGTTTTTTCATCTTGTTGCTATTAAAAATTCTTTAGCCTTCAAGCATTGCTGACTTATACGTTGGCTCCGCTCGTTAATTTTCACAATATGAAGATCTATACAAAAAGAATCATGTTGAGATATATAGTCCCACATTAGTTGTATGTGAAAATAATGTGGAGTTTATAAGGCCTTGGGCACTCCCACCCCTTTGAGCTAGCTTTTGGGGTGGTGTATCCCAAGGTTCTTTACATGGTATCAGAGCCTCGTCGTCCCCTACTTTTTCTTGTGGACTCTCTTAGCATAGGTAGGTTGGGCCTGTTGCATCATCCACTCTTCAAGCCCAATGGGCTCTCGTGTGAGGGGGCGTGTTGAGATATATAAACTCCACATTAGTTGCATGTGCAACTAATGTGGAGTTTATAAGGCCTTGGGCACTCCCACCCTTTGAGCTAGCTTTTGGGGTGGTGTATCCCAAGGTTCTTTACATGGTATCAGAGCCTCGTCGTCCCCCACTTTCTCTTGTGGACTCTCTTAGCAAAGGTAGGTTGGGCCTATTGCATCATCCACTCTTCAAGCCCAATGGGCTCTCGTGTGAGGGGGCGTGTTGAGATATATAGTCCCATATTGGTTGTATGTACAACTAATGTGGAGTTTATAAGTCCTTGGACACTCCCACCCTTTGAACTAACTTTTGGGGTGGTGTATCCCAATGTTCTTTACAAATCATGTTGGCATATTTATTTATGGGCATATTCATGGTCTTCATGTGACCCATATTTTTTGAAAAAAGAGTTTACGGAATGTATATTCCCATGACAAAGAGTTCGGGGATGTAAAGTTCACTAATTGTATATCCACACAAAAAGAAATTCAGGGAATGTAGAGTTCGTGGGATTTATTATCATGTCACCTAAAGAAATGAATAAATCGAACTCCAAAACATAAGATCCCACAATAAGCAATGCAAAAATGCATAAGATAATCTCTGTTTGAGGTGAGAATTGAAATTTACCTTATCTCATAGACGATGCCAATGATTAGGCTTAAACATTTATGGGCTGAAACATAATATTGATGTTGAAGCTCCTTTGGGACTGTCATGAAGCTACTTCTCCATAGATATACCATGGGACAAGGTGAGGATCATACTTGCAAAACACTCCGATACTCAAATCAGAATTTGTGTAAGCGGGTTTAAGTGAGATGGAGAATGTGTCTTACCTTGGGGTTTAAATGCCTTCATTTATAATAGGAGGCTGACTTGTTTTTAGGATCCCTATGATTATTCTCATCAAGTGGGTATGAAGGCAAAGTCCTTTCATTGAAGTGAGGTGGCTTAAGATGATGGTATTGTTAAGCATCAAATGTATTAATTTTGATGTATCACTTCATTTTGTAGTGGTGACTTTTGTTAATTGTGTAATGCACTTGAAGGTACTTTCTTTATAGTAAATAATATGCAAGTGAGCTTGTCGGATGCGCACATAATTTATTTTTTTGGTAATTTGCGCACATAATTTAATTATATTATTCTAGATCGTTATCTAAACTATGGATATTATTATTTGGGGATAAGATCAATTTATAAGGGTACGAGAATAATAAATTTTAACTTAATCTTAATCGTTGATTTTCATGCATCAAACAGTTATAATATATCGAGTTATACTTATTAATTAATTATTAATTCTTAATAAATTACCATGTAAAAAAATCAATAACTAAGATTTGATGTAAGATTTATTATTCTTGCACAAGTATAAGAAGGATCTACCCTTAGTATTAATATTAGATTTTGAGTATGAAAGGGTTTATGTTTCATTCTTTCGCAAAAGTATTTAAAGAAATATATAATTTTTTTGGTTGGGGAAAATAATCTTAAACTAACAAGTTAATAACTTTTTCTCATAATCTCAAGTTGTGTTTTTCGAATTTTATGAGTATCATATTACGTGACACATTTTATGTCATGCCATTATATACAAACAATTAATAGGTCCACTGATAAAAAAATGAAGTGGGCCCATATCTTAATGAGTCTATAGTATAAGAGGAGGAATATTCTTACTATCAAAATTTTCTACTACTAACTTACTACCTATCTAATCACCATTGAATCAAAGAGAGAATGCTAAAAAGTTTTTGAAAAAAGAGATAAAATTGATCCAATGGTGATTAGATAGGTAGTGAGTTGGTAGTAGAAGATTTTGGTAGTAAGAATATCCGTCCTCATAGTATAATACATCTTGTGTAACGCCCCGTCTGCAGCCGGTTAATTAACATTCGTATGATAGTAAGCGCAACATGCTCAACTAAATTAATACGAAAGCTAACTAATTTTTTTTATCTTTTTCCTTATGTATTGCAAACCTTTTTAACTTCCATGACCAAAATAAAATGGACAGCATTTTCTCTGTATTTTGGACCTCTGGGGATAATTCTCACTTCCATACCGGAATATCCAGAGGTTGAAGTAAACCACCAGGTCTCTGGTGTTCAATTTTGACTTTCTGACAGAAAAGACACTTTGCAATAAACTTAGCAATGTCATTTTTCATACCTGGCCACCAGAAATTTTCCTTTAAGTCATGATACATTTTAGTAGCTCCTGGATGAATAGAGTATTGATCTTTGTGTGCTTCAGTCAACACATTATCCACTAACTGACCTTTGGGCACGATCATCCTTTCCTGATAACTTTTGAAGCTCTAACTATCAACAGACACATCTTCTGACCTGTCATGGCCACAATTTCCTTAAGGATTTGGTTGGAATAAAATGGAAGAAGAAAGAAAAGAAAAAAATAACTCTTTTGCCTCATGTTCAACTAGTAGGTGATCTACATCACCGGCCGTACAAAGCCTCATAAGGTGTCATGCCCAAACTGCAATGGAAACTATTATTGTACGAGAACTCTACCAGTGGAAGATACATATCCCATGACTTACCCTGCTCCAGGGCATCAGCTACAACATTAGCCTTACCCGAGTGATATTTTAGTTCAAATTCATAGTCCTTTATGAACTCCATCCATCTCCTTTCTAGTCAAGCGAGTCAGTGGTAAAACCATTGTAGAAAACCCCTCAATAAATCTTCGGTAATAACCGGCTAGTCCCAGAAAATCTCAGACTTCGGAAACAGTCTTAAGCCTTTCCCAATCCATCACGGCCTCTATTTTACTAGGGTCCACTGCCACACCATCAGTAGATACGACATGACCCAAAAACTGAACATTTGACAACCAGAATTCACAATTGGAAAACTTGGCATACAATTGATTATCCTTCAATACTTGTAGAACAATCCTGAGGTGGTCCGCATGCTCATTGTTATTCTTAGAATAGATCAAAATATCATCTATGAACACAACTACAAATTGATCCATATATGGCTTGAACAAGCGGTTCATATAGTCCATAAACACCAAGACAAAAAGGAATTATCTCGTACTCATAATGTCCGTATCTAGACCTGAATGCAGTCTTCGGAATATCATCCGACTTAACTCGAATCTGATGGTAACCTGACCTTAATTTCATGATTAAAATCATTACTTCATAATTAAATCCAACATTACATGTGGGGGTTATTATATCTTGTGTTATGTAACATGACACATAAAACTTTTTTTATACTAAAAGTCTAAAACTGTCAATTTCTGAAATTTTGAAAATAGAATACAAGAAAACATGAATGCACTCACTATTAAATTATTAATTATTTACGAAACCAATACCATAAATTAATATTAAAATTAATTACATAACTATTTGAGAGAGAAAAAATATTGTCAGTGGCTAATAAAAATAATATTTTAATATATATATATATATATATATATATTTTTTTTTTCTATGATCAATGTAAATAAATTATATTGAATAAAAAATAATGTCATTTTAGGGAAAAAATAAGATATTTTATAATTAAATTTATTTCAAAATAATAATAATTTTTTTAATAATCTTTTAACTCAGAAATCATTTTAAAAATAAATATTGAAAGATATTTTTGTAATTATTATAGATAAATTATCTGTATTTATTCTCAAAACGACATCATTTTTATATTTAAATTTTAAAAAATTATAAATACAAAAACTATTATAATTTTAAAATAAATTAAAATGACAAAATACTGTCTTAAAAATGACGTGGTATTGTGGTATTGGACTTATATGCAGTAACTCTTCAAAAATGCGAACCCAAATAACTTTATCTAAGTTTATATATATATACGAGGGAGAAAGAAGGGGAAGAGTGGACAGCAAACAAAAACACTCTACACGAAGACAGAGAGAGAAAACCAAACAAAGAAAAGAGAAGGAGCCTTGGTTGGTTCACCCCTTTGCTTCGTTGTTGTTATTGTTGAGAAGTGTGAAATAGAAGAAGAAGAAGGTGTTGATCGGATGCGATGAGCACACAAGGACAAGGGATAGAGGAGACGGTGCTGGATGACATAATCCGGCGACTCACGGAGGTCCGAATGGCCCGACCCGGAAAGCAGGTTCAGCTATCAGAGGCTGAGATCAAACAGCTTTGCCACGCTTCCAAAGACATCTTCATTAGCCAGCCCAATTTGCTCGAACTCGAAGCCCCCATCAAGATTTGCGGTACATACTTCATATACCCTATGCTTTCTTTTCATTTTCACCCCCCAATTTGCTCTTTTTATTTTATTTTATTTTAATTTTTGTTTTAGGGTTTAAATATACTTTTTTTTTAATGCATGCTGCTGGGGTATCTTTTATTCGTTGCAAGGTAGAACCTTTTAGTTTTAGGGTATACTTGGTTGATTGGTAGGGATGAAAGAAAATGTGGGTAGCCCTTTTAGTTTTTAGGGCATGTAAAATTTGGGGGATTGTTAGAAAAAAAGTTGTTCACCTATAATGCAAGTAATTATTTCAATGTATTTCATGTTTTTGCCTAATCTTTAGAAAAGCATTTTGTGTTGTAGATTGCTGATTGCTGTTAAGTTTATTAGGTGTGTATGAGTGTGCGTGGGTTGAATGTACTCTTCTTTTCTGGTATGGTATGGTTGAAAAATCTCTCTTTGCTTTTTCAGGTGACATTCATGGCCAGTACAGTGATTTGTTAAGGCTCTTTGAGTATGGTGGTTTGCCTCCTAGTGCTAATTATCTCTTTTTAGGAGATTATGTGGATCGTGGGAAGCAGAGCTTAGAAACTATTTGTCTTTTGCTTGCTTATAAAATCAAATATCCAGAAAACTTTTTCCTTCTGAGGGGCAATCATGAGTGTGCTTCCATTAATAGGATATATGGATTTTATGATGAATGTAAGCGAAGGTTTAATGTCAGGCTTTGGAAAGCCTTTACTGAGTGTTTTAACTTCCTTCCTGTGGCAGCTCTTATAGATGATAAAATATTGTGCATGCATGGTGGTCTTTCCCCTGAACTTACAAACTTGGATCAAATCAGGAATCTACCTCGCCCAACTGCTATTCCGGACACTGGCTTGCTTTGTGATTTGCTTTGGTCTGATCCTGGTAGAGATGCGAAGGGTTGGGGTATGAATGACAGAGGAGTCTCCTACACCTTTGGCCCTGATAAGGTGGCTGAATTTTTGACAAAGCATGACTTGGACCTCATTTGCCGTGCTCATCAGGTCACTCTATGTTTTTTACCTCTCCCCCCTCTCCTTCCTTCAGTTCATTTACCTTCTCTAAGGAAAAGGGTAAACTTATGGTGCTTTACTGGAAACTGACATTATAATTTTTCATTAGGTTGTAGAGGATGGGTATGAATTCTTTGCCGACAGGAAACTTGTTACAATATTTTCAGCTCCAAACTACTGTGGTGAATTTGACAATGCTGGTGCAATGATGAGTGTGGATGATAACCTGATGTGCTCTTTCCAGATTCTTAAGCCTGCGGAGAAAAAAACAAAGTTCATGATGTCAAACAAGATGTGATCGCCAGCACATCTCTATTCCTTAATTAACTAAGGTCTGATTATTTTTGCTTTTGTTTCTTATGGTATTATAAGTTCATTGACCACACATACATGATACATCCCAAAGTGCACAATATTGTTTATGTGAGATTTCTGGTTTTTGCATTGGTGTAGTTCAGCTTTTCTTTTCAAAAGGAGGAATTGTTCTTTATGTTATCTAAAAAATTATCTATTAATTTTCAAAAAAAAAAAAAAAGAGAGAGAGAGAGGATATTAATACTTGAAAAAGGGTAATGAAATGTATTATTGAAATTGTAAATAAAACTGTACAAGAGTACTCTATATATAGAGTACAGAAAAAACCTAATGGGCCAAGCCCAAAAAGAATAAAAACAAAACCTAGAGAAATCTAGATCCTTCTAGAGGATTCTAAATAATTACAAATAAATTTATAAAAAACTAATTTCTAATATTTACAACAAATAAATAAACTTAATATTTACAATACTCCCCCTCAAGCTGAGGAATAGATATTTATCATTCCTAGCTTGCTAGTAAGTTCTTGAAATCTTTCTGAAGGAAGTCCCTTTGTCAATAGATCAGCTAATTGGCACCCAGTGGGAATGTACGGAGTGGTAATTAGCCCACTATCAAGTTTCTCTTTGATAAAATGACGGTCGACCTCAATATGTTTAGTCCGATCATGTTGAACTGGATTGTGAGCTATACAAATAGCGGACTTATTATCACATAGCAGTTTCATAGGTCCCTCACATTTTATTTTGAGATCATCAAGTACAATTTTGAGCCACAGTAACTCACAAATGCCTTGGGCCATAGCTCGAAATTCAGCTTCTGCACTTGATCTGGCAACCACATCTTGTTTTTTACTTCTCCATGTCACCAAGTTACCGCAAAGAAACATGCAATAACCAGTAGTAGAACGACGGTCAGTCACAGATCCAGCATAATCAGCATCAGTGTAGACTTCTAAAGATAGATTGCCATCCCGTCGGAACAACAATCCTTTACCAGGAGTAGCTTTAAGATACTGAAGAATTCTCTCTACTGCCTGCATGTGTTTCTCCTTTGGATCGTGCATAAACTGACTAACAACACTAACGGCATATGCTAGGTCTGGTCTAGTATGAGCCAGATAGATCAATTTCCCAACTAGCCGTTGATATTGTCCTTTATCAACTGGAGGACTCTCCTCTTCATAGCCTATCTTGTGATTCTGCTCAATAGGAGTATTAGAGGGTTTACACCCAAGCTTTCCTGCTTCTTTGAGAAGATCAAGAACATATTTCCTCTGGCTGATGAAAATTCCTTTCTTTGAATGAGCTACTTCTATCCCTAGGAAATATCTCAGTTTCCCAAGGTCTTTGATTTCAAACTCAGAGGCAAGCCGTGTTTGCAGAATCTGTTTCTCCACAGAATCATCACCTGTGATAATAATATCATCAACATATACAAGGAGCACAGTAAGCTTCCCATTATGGGAGTGTTTGAAGAAAAGGGTGTGATCTCCTTGACTCTGTCTGTATCCTAAGGTCATCATAACCTTAGTAAACCTTCCAAACCAGGCACGAGGTGACTGCTTCAATCCATACAAGGCCTTTTTTAATCTACAAACTTTATTTTCTCCCTTTACAGAATCAAAACCAGGTGGGATTTCCATGTAGACTTCTTCTTCTAACTCACCATTGAGGAAAGCATTTTTCACATCAAATTGATTTATATCCCAATTGGAATGGGCAGCAAGGGATAATAAGACTCTCACCGTATTCATCTTTGCAACTGGAGCAAAGGTTTCTTCGTAATCAATGCCATAGGTTTGAGTGTAACCTTTGGCCACTAATCGAGCCTTGTATCTTTCAAGAGTTCCATCAGAATTATATTTCAGGGCATAAACCCATCTGCACCCTACTGCTTTCTTTCCGTTGGGTCTATCAATAACCTCCCATGTTTTATTTTTCTCCAACGCGTTCATCTCCTCTTGCATGGCTTGAGCCCAATTCCCATCTTGCAAGGCTTCATGTACTGATTTTGGGATTGCAATAGAATCTAGTGCTGAAACAAAACTTTTGTGCTGCACAGAAAGATTAGCAGAGGAAACAAAGTGGGAGATAGGATATTGAGTACAAGAGGGACAAGTTTTCTTATGACAAGATCTTTTTCCTTTTCTAAGAACAATGAGCAAATTATCAGAATCAACATTAATTGGTAACTCATCAGAAGTATTAACATCATGATCAGAAATATGAGATTCAGGAGAAACAGGAGACTCGGAAGAAACAGGAGATTCAGGACTTACCAGTGGTTCAGACGATTGAGGTTGCTGGTGAGACAGTATGGGTTGTTTCCTCCTCTGATATACCAATTCAGGTGTCAAAATTTTCCGTATCTCAGGTGTATTTGAAGGTTCTGACACACCAGGAGCAGATACACTAGGTAGAGAGAAGACTGATCCAGGCTCAAAAAAGGAAGGGGACGAGTCTTCTGAAGAACGGTTCTCCCCCTGGAAATAAGATTCAGATTCTTGAAATGTGACATCCATAGAAACAAAAAAATTTCGACTTGGTGGATGATAACACTTGTACCCTTTTTTATAAGGGGTATAACCAAGGAAGACACACTTCAGAGCCCTAGGATCCAACTTACTCCGATGTTGTTTATGAACATGGACAAAGGCAACACATCCAAACACTCTTGGTGGAAGGCTCTGCAATATGGGAACAGAAGGAAAGAAGGAAGTCATGGAATGAATAGGACGGATATTGTTAAGGACCCGTGAAGGTAAACGGTTGATCAAAAAAGTTGCAGCTAACACTGCTTCTCCCCAATAAGAACTAGGAACAGATGTCTGGAAAAGTAGTGCTCTAGCAACTTCAAGGAGGTGACGATTTTTCCTTTCAGCAACCCCGTTTTGTTGAGGGGTATCAACACATGTGAGCTCATGAATCATACCTCTGTCTGAAATGAATTGTGACAGGCGTTGATTAACGTACTCAGTACCATTATCAGATCTGAGTCTTTTAATACCCTTACCAAACTGAGTCTCAATCATGTGATGAAACCGAATAAATATTTCTGGTACTTCAGACTTGTCTTTCATCAAGTATATCCATGTTACCCGAGTACAATCGTCAATAAAAGAAACAAACCACCTTGCACCTGAAACACTGTGCACTTTAGAAGGGCCCCAAACATCTGAATGGATAAGAGAAAAAGGTTCCCTGCTTTTAATAGTGCTAGAAGGAAATGACACTCGATGGTGTTTTGCAAATTCACAAACATCACAATGAAAGGTCTCAACCGACTTATTGAGAAACAGAGAAGGGAACATAGACTTCAAAAGACTAAATGGTGGATGCCCCAGACGCTTGTGATGGAGCCAAATCATAGACTCTGCAGTAGAAGGATGACGTGTCATTAATAACTGATTTTTGCCAGCATGGTCTGGAAGGAGATGATACAACCCATCCTGTTCATTAGCAACTCCAATTGTCTTCTTCGTGGTAAGATCCTGAATAACACAATGAGAAGGAAAAAATGTGATAGAACAATTCAAATCAGTTGTAAGTTTTTGAGTGGAGATAAGATTGGTAGAAAGCTGAGGAACATAAAGAACATTTTTAAGAAACAAGGAAGGTTGAATTTGAATGTTACCAGAACCAATAATTGATTTACGGGATCCATCAGCTACGGATATAGTATGACTACCAACAATAGGATGATAAGAACAAAACAACTCAGTACAACAAGCCATATGATCAGTTGCACCAGAATCCAAAATCCATGAGGTTTTAAAATCAGTGCAAGAAGCAAGAAGAGATGTAGAACGTGTGCTCTTACCAGATAAGATCAAAGAACTATCATGCTCGGCCATTCTTCAATAAAAAAAAGTTAACAACCAGCGATAAAATCAACCAAACAGAATATCAAATGACCTCCGATCAAAGAGGTGAGCACAGATCCAGAAAGAGGATGAGGAGAAGATCAGAAAACTTTTTATGACAAGTAGAGGTCTCTGAACGTCCCAAACAACAACCAAAAAATTAGATCTGATCAAAGGAGGCTCGTGTGGCCAAAAAGATCCGATTTTTATGACGAGATCAAAGACCCACTGCTTGAAACGTCCGTAGATTGATAGATCTGGAAAAATGGAGTCAAACAGTGGTCCTCTTGGTCCAAAAGGTCCCCGGAAAAATTTTCCGGTGGCGGCGAGAGGCTAACAAATAGGATTCCGCTCTAAAGGCGGTAGTTGCGGAAGAAGAGCTCTCAGGATCAAGAGCTCTGATACCAACTTGATAAAGGGTAATTAAATGTATTATTAAAATTGTAAATAAAACTGTACAGTAGTACTCTATATATAGAGTACATAAAAAACCTAATGGGCCAAGCCCAAAAAAAATAAAAACAAAACCTAGAGAAATCTAGATCCTTCTAGAGGATTCTAAATAAGTACAAATAAATTTATAAAAAACTAATTTCTAATATTTACAACAAATAAATAAACCTAATATTTACAATATTAATCATTTTTATAATGGGATTGTGTATTACTTAATAATAAATATACTTGTTAAATACCATACCTGTTAAATCCAAGTATTTGGTTGTTTATCAAAAAAATAAATAAAAAATCCAAGTATTTGGTTAGCATCAATCTATAAGAAAGCTCTACTTAACTATACTTTATGGTCTAGATTTTTATTCTTTTTATCAAATAACAAATTTCATTCTTAAAAAGATACCCTGTTACTGTTACTGTTATTCTTTCATTGTCAAAATCCTAATTTTTTATCTTATGAATTTAGGAGCAAATTTCTATTATGAAAATCTAGTTAAATGACTCAATTCTTTGTTTCTAGGCTTATTATGATAAGACACTAGGTATATATTATTTGAGGAGTGTATTTTGAGAGTCCTTAGATTTTGGTAATTGCTGGGAATTGTGTTAAGTTCCATAAAATTTTCTCAAAAGAATTTTTGAAGTGGTTGGGAAGGGGGAGGTTGTGGCCAAATATTATTCCTTTCATAGTCTGAACTTTTAGGTTGCAAGGTTCATAATTAAAATCTGTTTGTACACAGAAGGGCCTTATTTCAAACCTAATAGAGGGACCATTGCAAAATTTGACAGTCAGACAAAAATACATAAAATGAGAGAATTTGATTATATATTCTCACCAGCCAAAAACACTCTCAGGCAGATTAATCTTGAAGCCAGGAAGAGCCTTCAGATAGAATAGAGAGAAGTGCATAAAAGTATCACTATCTTCGTCGAAAAAGATAGTAGTGTGAGAATATTGTCATCAAACAAAGTGAAAGTGAGAATCCATAACTTCATTTGAATCAACTGTGATACTTTTAATGTGATCCCTATCCATGGCCCTTGAGATTATCTGGATTAAAACATCATCCACTAAGTTTACAAGTGGATAAGGATCCATTTGCCATAATCACTACTGTCCTTTAAACCAAAGTCGAGGTTCACCATTCACAATCACTAAAATAGTAAGTATATTGCATAAAGTTCTAGGCCTAGATTTATTTTAAACTTTAAATGGTGATATTCCTTTCACTACTTGATGGCTACCAATATGTAGATAAACTTGTAAATGCATTTGCTGGCTTTGGTTTCTCTTGCTATGAGTTATATACATTGGATAGTTTAATACAGAAGCTATTTGGCAGGTAATTTCCCCCTGTTGCTCCATATATTACTTTTTTGGAAGTGGTAATTTTAGGGTGCGTTTGGATAATTTTTTTAGAAGCGATTTTATGGCATAACTTTTTTTTTTTAGCTGTTTTTGGAAGTTACTATATTTAGTGCCTGTTTGGGAGGGTTTTTTTTTTTGGTAGGCCAATAGGTTTTTACAAAAGCTCTTATAATAAAGAGAGTTTTTTTTTATAATGAAGAAAAAGCCAAAAGTCAAAAGCTCCTAGGAGGAGGTTTTTTTAAGTTGTATCATCTTCTTCTTTTTTTGAAATGGGTGCTTTTTTTTGAAATGAATAGCTTTAAAGTAATTTTTAAACTAAATTTTTTATATAATCATCAAGTAGCTTGCAACTTTATTTTTAAAGTTCTTTTTTTTAGCTTAAAAAAAGATGTGCCGGCGCTTAGCTTATAAGAAAAGCATTTAAGCATTTTTTTTTTAAGTTTTTTCTTCTTTTTCTTTCTGTAAAACTTATGTAAATATCATAAAAAAAATTAATTAAGAAAGCACTTTTTTCTTGAAAAAAGCACAAACAAACAGCCCTTAGGTTTTGTTTAGGGTTTTCATCTTCTTTGTCAGAACTGAAGCAAATTACAAGTTTTTTTTTTTTGTAGCTTACTATGTTTTTTAATGTATAGGGTAACCATTTTCTTTCTTTGGTTATTTAGTCTCAGAGCAGCGAATCCCTTCTTTTGGCCCCGATAATTGAATGCTAAAAGAAGCTCCTTTCTTTTCTATTACTTTTTTGAGTAAATATCATTTTCGGTCCTCAACAAATTTTACGATGCCCGCTTTAGTCCCTAGCAAATAAAAAAAATTATTCGTGGTCCCTAAGAAATTCAAAGTGGACCCATTTTAGTCCTTTTGAGAGACTAATGTGGGTCTTTTTTGAATTTGTGAGGGATCACGATTTCAACTAAATGGGTCCATTTTGAATTTCTTAGGGACCATGAATAGCCTTTTTATTTGCTAGGGACTAAAGCGGGTATCGTGAAATTTGTTGATAACCAAAAACGATATTTACTCAACTTTTTTTTTTTTTTTTTTTTGGGTGAAATACTCTACTTTTTTTAATGTTACCATCAATGCGCTCAATTTTAATTGACTCCTATGACTTCATCCTTCAGCTGTTGTATGTTAGTTATTAACCCTCGTCCTTTCTTTTTTTGTTTACTCTGGTACAGATGTATTGGTCGGGATAAATTAAAATGTGAAGATGTAGATTGGGCAATCTTTAGTTCTATCTATTCTGAGGGAACGACGAGCAAGTTTAATGCTATAATCCATCCAGTCATGCAGTGAGCATAATCTACTAGTTTTAAGATATTTAAGCTCTGCTGAATGGCCACAAGAGCAAAGGTTTCTATCTTTCTTTCTTTTCTTTTTTCCTTTTAGCTTTTGTCATAATTATTCTGCGACACAATATGTACATATATGTGTTGTGGATGGCTATGGAAAAGACCTACTTTGCTCTGAAAGGTTGTCAGAGTAATATAGACTATCAATATAAACTGATAGAGCAGTTTGTGTTGATGATTCTTGCCGCTTTTACTCGGATAGTAAAGATGCAATTGCTGGGTTTTATGGTTTCATATTGGTCTGTATTTTGTACTGTTGGATCTAATCATCAGAATTCAGAACTATTGCTGCTGTTACCTTATTAGGGAACATCCTTGTTACATTACTTTGTTTGATTGGATTCGAAGGAATTTTCAGATTGACTGACATTCCAATGGACATTGGCCTTTGTCTTGGCTCAACCCAAGATACATTTACATGGTGTGTGTTCGCTTACCTGATCAAATAAAAAACAAAAGTCATAAATACTTTAAAATTTGACATTGTTATACTATTTGGTCCCCTTTTTTTTGGGGTTATGTTTATCTCATTTTATATGAGATAAACAACTTTCCTATACATACAAAAAGAGGTTGGGTCCCACTACTCTTTTTTTTTTTTTTCTCTTCTTACACGTGGATCTCATTTATACTTTTATTTTTAAAATCTCATTTATACTTTTATTTTTACAACATGAGGTAATTTTTTTTTTCTATCACATAAGAAAAATATATCTCTAATATATCCTCTCTCTTTTTTGGTGAAATACTATTTGGTCCTTTGATGTCATAGACAATGTGGAGTGGTCTTCTTTTCTGCCAATTGGGGAAATGTCCATTCTCATGGAAATTAAGATAAAAATAAAAATAAAAATAGAATCCTGACCTACTACAAGAAAATTTATATATTTTTAGGTTGCTTGCAACAATCGCAAATGAGTAACAAATATTTTACGTTTTTGTACGTTACAAACGAGTTTGAGTTCTTATGTGGCAATACAAAAATTATATGTTGATTATAACGTTTTGTATTATTAAGTGCCTGAAATTGGCTCCTATATTATATATATGTTTCACGTATTTTTTATTTTTTATTTAGAAAAATGAATCATGATATTTCAACAAATATCTCTGTAAGACTGCCTTTATGCACTATCGCGATTAAGAGATGTTTTCGAGTTTTTTAATTCGGTTGTCGATCTTTTTTTTGTGAAAAATGCACTTCAATTATTACGGCATCCAACCTTTTTTTTTTTAGTACAATACATCATCCATGATCCAACCTTTTTTAATACCAATGGGGTTTATTTAAGTTATAGTGAATGTAAAAGTAATAAAACAAGATCATACATATTTATATTGAAGGGGAATTGTATCATGGGGTTTGTAAAATTCTAATGAAGCAAATTGGCAACTGAGCTCTCAAGAGTTTGTTTGGGTTAGAGGTTCAAATTTTGTCTCAAACAAATTCTTAGAAAAATTTTAGGGGTCGGAGGACATGCCTCTCTCTTCGAAGGGGGATTAGTCTCATCCTTTCTCTGGTAGCGAAGCTTAACGCACCCGTTGTTTCAATGATGGGTAGCTTTCGGGCCATACTCCGAGGACAAAGTGACCGGAGGAGGTTGAATGAGGATACCCACCAGATTATACCAAAAAATAAAATAAAATTTCTAATGAAGCAATTCTAGCTTGTGACGTTAATGAATTATCCCTTTAATTTTTGAGGTATTGTTATTTTTCTCCACAATGTATCATTAAAATAAAGAATTTGATGTTTGTCATTTTTTTGTTATTTTAAATGACATTAGTTATATCATTTTACGAGAGAGATAGACACAAGGAATGAAAATTATGAGGGAGAAAGTGAGTGACTTTTTTTAATTTAAATTTTAAATAAAAATATTACTTTGTGTCTATTTCTCTTAAAATGACATAATTTTATGTCATTTAAAATGACAAACACTTTACCCTAAAATAATTTATTGTAAAATTTGAGTTTCAATTGCTATTTTATTATATATAATTCAATATTTTGATTTTTAATAATATCTTATTTTAGAGGCAAAGTTAACTAATACTTATATAAGAATAAGAAATTTTAGGTCAATTTTAACCTTAGATCTACATGCAAATATTAATATGAGATAATTTATAAACTGAAAGTAATAATTAGATAATAAAATATTTAATATATATTTTTTAGTGATATAATTTTTTCAACCGGTTCATCGAGACTTAATTAATTCGATTCGAGCAAATGTTAAAATCTTTTAGACTTAATTACTTCGATTCCAACCAATGTTAAAACGAAAAAAAAAAAAAAAGTATTCTTATGTTAAATGTGGTAACTTTCTCTCCTACACACTCTTTGATAATCTGTGCATCTTTTTTTTTTTTTCAAATGATGGAGCCCATAAATTTACCTCTATAACATGAGATAACTTATCTCCTTTAACATGATATTAATAAAACTCATGTTAAAATTTATAAAGAGATAATTCTTTTAGTATTTTTTATTTTTTCATTTTGACGACTCAAACTCAAAATTATTAATAAAATAATATGTATGTATCTAATGTTATGATTTCAAGAAAGATATATAGTATTAAAGGATGGAAAATACATAACATAGGTAACATAATACCAAACCAATTTCCTACCCAAACAAATTTTGGTGGGACCCGTCATGAAATAAAAATGAAAAATAAAAGAAATGTTGACACAATATTCCATGTGTGAGTAGGAATACTTTTCTATATTATGTTACATGATAAAAATATTATCCTTAAAGAATATCTTACACTTACAAATTATTATTTTTTTTATAAATCCTTACAAATTATAGGGTTTGATACATACATATTATTTTATTTGTGAATAATTTTTATTAAAAAAAGAAAAAGAAAAGAAAAGTCTTGCACGCAAATCGAAAGATCATAACATGATAATTGAATTCTCATACAATATGAGAAAATATTTTTTCCAAATTATATTATATATTACGAATAGTACATGCTCAAATAATATGTATTATCTATAATACATAGTTTAATTTATAATAGTGTGTAAATAAAAAATTTATAAATATAATCTGGATCGTATCTTATATTTGAATTGAAAAAAATCTATTAAGAAATGAGTAATGATGTAATCATAAAATAAAAATAAAAAAAACAACAAAGAAGAACAGTCATTGAGAGCTGGGTTCCCACTTCCCACCCAGAGATGATGGGTAGCATATAAAGGCGCTCACTTTTTTATGCTTTAGTCGTTCAAATTTTCCAACACTCAACTTTCTTTCTCTCTCATGTAGTTGCAGTTGCAGTTGCAGATGTAGGGTTTCCAATTTTCATTTTCATTTTCAAATCGCAAATGCTGCCACTCATTTCCCCACAAAACTTGTCCTAGAATCCTCATAATCCATTCCCTAAATTCCACGATAGTTTGTTTGGTTCAGAAGCGACAAATTTTTGGGATCCGTCAATGGCGTTGTTGGCGGCAAGTGGCGGCGACACCGTCAAGCTATTCGATGCCTCCGTCAAGCCCGGCGATCCTTGTACCCTCAGCTTCACCCCTTCTCCCGGTTCCCAAGTCAATTCAGTCAAATGGAACCATACAAGTGAGTCTATATCTCCATTTTTGTTTTTGTTTTCGTTTATAGGGTTTGCATTTCCACAAATTGTGGTAGATTCAGAAATTTAGCAGTCGATGGTTCTGTTTGATTTCTTCACAGATTTGGTTGTGGCCAGTGCTGGAGATGATAAGAAGATCTCCTTGTGGCGTAAGAATGGGCACAGCATGGGGACCATTCCCGTCGCCGGTACTGATAGTGGAGACAACATTGAGGTAATTTTTGCTGTTGGTGGTGGAATATGTAGTGTAGTGTCTTGTTTACAATGCATTGTGCAGAAATTTAAAAGCCTCGTCTGGGCTTTATTGTTGATGATACAATGTCTCTCTGCACTTGTTTCAAGTGGTCGTATAAGAATTTTAAGACACGTTAGATGCAATGTTATTATCAGCATAAATTTGTATTTGAAATTACTGGCATAAATTTTTTAGTACTTTTAAGAATTTAAAAAAGACTTCAAATAATATGGTCTGAACTTTGATTCAATAAACAGAGCGTTGGACTTTGATTATGCATGAGGAGAGACAATCCTGTCTAAGTTGGCTTTTTCAGAGGAAGCAACAATGGCAGAGAAGCTTGTTTGTATGATACTTATATTTCTTCTTTAGTGTATCTGTTCCAATTTTTAAGATCCAATTGCATTGCAATTAGAGTTACGTCCCTGCAAAAGCAAGTTCTTTCTATTCATTTCTTTGGTGTAATTATATGCTCACTCCCTGGTGATAGTGATCCTGATCCTGATAGTACCATGATTTCGGCACAATCAAGCACTTTGTTTTTGTTCTTTCTGGGTTACTTCCTACTATTTTTGTAACCTTTTTTTTAGCAGGAGTCTATATTGGCTATCAGCTTCAGCAACAAGGCATCCAGATATGTATGTTCTGGAGGAAGTGGTCAAGTTGTTAGGATATGGGATTTGCAAAGGAAACGCTGTATTAAATGGCTCAGAGGTCATACTAATACTGTCACCGGTGTAATGTACAACTGTAAAGATGAACATTTGGCTTCTATCAGCCTTAGTGGGGACCTTATACTTCATAACCTTGCTTCTGGGCAAAGGGCTGCTGAACTCAAAGATCCCAATCAACAGGTTTTTCTGCTTTCTTGAACTTGAAACTTCTGCTTCTTGGTGCTTGGCTTTGCAAGTTTGCGTAAGTGTGTATGGACTAATCTCCCATCTTTGAAATTGTAAGACCAGATGTTGAGAGTTCTTGATTATTCTCGGGTTAGTCGTCACCTTCTTGTGACTGCTGGTGATGATGGGACAGTACATTTGTGGGATACAACTGGTCGTAGCCCTAAGGTATGCAATATGCTTACTTCATAATTTTATAACAATGCTACTACATTCTACAATTGTGAAAAGCCATTTTACCTGGTCTTCTTCAGTCAAAATAGTTAGGGAATAACTTCCCTTTCTTGTCCTTTCCTTTTTGTTATTATTTCAAATGGATATTTTTGAGTTAATAGTATACATTTTCTGTTTCTTTTGCCTTTTTTTTTCTCTTTTCCTTAAAAAAAAAAAGGTTTCATGGATGAAGCAGCATTCTGCACCAACTGCTGGTATTAGCTTCTCTCCATCCAATGACAAGGTTTCATTTTTCATGGCTTGTTTTAATTGATATACATAGCAAGACTGTTTCATCCTGCTGTGAACCTCTAACCCTTCATTTATGTTAGTATGGTTTTGCTTAATATCTCGTTCTCCAATTGACAGATCATTGCTAGTGTGGGCCTTGATAAAAAATTATACACTTATGACTCTGGATCTAGAAGATCATCATCTTGCATTTCTTATGAAGCACCTTTCTCTTCGTTGGCCTTTAGAGATGATGGTTGGATGCTGGCTGCTGGAACTAGCAATGGTCGTGTAGCATTCTATGATGTTCGTGGAAAACCACAACCTTTTGTTGTTCTCCATGCTTATGGTAGTTCAGAGGTAATCTTTTGCTTCATCTACAGTGTTTTGTACTCTTGATCTGCATGGTTTGTTACATTTAAGCCTGTCAGTTGGTTACTGTTTAATATTTGTCTCACCTGACAATAAGTGAATAAGATGGATTCATGGAAGTGGAAGCAATTGGATACTGCTTGATGTTTTTTGCATCTAACACTAACATGGACTCATAGAATTATGGTGGCCACTTTAAGCTTCCATAATTGCTTACAATTAGTTTTCTCTCAACTCCAGTTGGGGGAAAGTAGGCATTATAATCTATACGAGATTGATTCGCTTGTGATTCTTTGGTTTCTGGTTTCTTAGCAATTTCCTTGATGCACTATAATGGGTGAGCAAGCTGCCTTATCAATGCCTGTGAGTATATGCATGATCTGTAAAATTTATGAAATTCTCTACTCCATAATTTGTTGAAAACTAGATTTATATATTTGAGGTACACAACTATATTGGAAAAGGTTATTGGAATTTGATATTGATAAGTAACATATAGATATGTACTAAGAAAGTTGCTCTTTCAGTCTGTTACTTATAACCAATGGCTAATATCTGCTTCCTACCTTTTGCTATTCTTCTTTAACACTACATTAGTGTTTGCTCCATTGAAATCTTTGATAATTAAGTAGTTAGAATGAGCTCCTATAGTCATTAGTCATTCAAGAATGAAGAATTCAAAATTTAACACAATATAGAATGAAACTGTTTTAAATGATGCATTAATCTCCTGATGTGAGGTCACCTCTTTATTTTTGTAAACTTAATGTCCTCTTTTTACTCTAAATTATTATATCATGCTACAGGCTGTTACAAGCTTATGCTGGCAAAGGTCAAAACCAGTTGTTGTTGATGAAAGAAATTGCACTGCTGAAACTGCTCTTGTGGGAGATGCAATTGAAGATTCAATCCTTATGCCTGATCCTTTACCTTCTGCTATTTCATCAACCGTTTCCCTATCTACCTCATTGTCCAATACTAGGAATTCTGGTCGTCTGAGTGCCTCAATTGAAGCGTCTTCACTTACAGCATCCAGCAGTGGATTTACATCAAGCATACTAAATACGTCTACCGCAGAGGAAACACCACACCGAAGCCATTTATGGCCAGGTGGAACCCTGTCAAGGTTGCATGCTCCACGTGGTAGTAGTTATAACTTCAAGGATGACATGGAGGTATTCTCTCCTCTGGTGGATGTTCAACCAATAACACCCTCACTATGGGATGAAAATGGATCAAAGAAGGATAGTTTATTTGCAGATAGAAAACCTTTGTTGTTTCCATCATCCAGTCGAAGATTTCCAAATTCAGAGGAAGGAAGCATTGATCATCCAATATCTGATTGGAAATCTGGCTCAACTACCAAGCAGGTTATTGTCTCCCATGTGGCCCTTATGTTGAAGTTAACTGCTATGTGAAATACTAATCTATTATACCTTCAGTTAAGAGCAATAAATCTTGAAATCCTTTTATCCATGCCTTTTAGTTAAACAGTATTAATGTGTAGCACTTTAATTCCCTAATATGCAATGGGAGAACTTGGTTGTTGAAAAGAGCTGTATAATTGGAATTAATCAATTTGAAAGGTCATTTCTCTTTCTGTTCCCCCTTTCTTGTTAAAACACTTTGTCAACCAAGAATGCCCTTATGCCCAAACAAACTGTTGGGTTTTGTTTTCTGTTTAATTATCCTAGACCTTATTTGCACCACCAATTTTGGTCCCTTTTTTCTCTTTATGGCTAGGGCTTCTTTTTCCGAATTCCTGGCTAAAAATTGAAATTCTGAGGCCTAGAATATTTGAGGAGGATTTAATTCATGCATTTCATAACTATGGTTTGCAGGGAAGCATACAATACAACTTAAGATCATCTATTAGAGGTATAGAATATTTAAGGCTTCTTTTCAAATTCCTGGCTGAAAAATTGAAATTCTTTTGAGTCCTAGAATATTTAAGGAGGATTTAATTCATGCACTTTTTTTGTTACAATAAGGGGCAAAGCCCCAATTCATTAATTCATGCACTTAATAGCTATGATTTGCAGTGTGAAGGCATACTACTTAAGATATATATTAGAGGCCACATTGTTTGTGCTTATGTAATTTAAAAACATGTTTAAAAAAAAATATAATAATTAGATAAGTTTTCCAAAAAATGCAAAAACTTAAAAAGAGAAGGTTTTAGTACTTTTCTCAAAAGCTAAAAATAGTAGCTTCTGAAAGAAAAAAAAAACTTTGAAAAGAGTTATATCATAAAAACACATTTTTAAAAGCTTAAACAAAAGGGCCCTTAATCTGCTTTATGAATTGTTTCATGAAACCATTCCCAAGGTTTTCATGTACAATATGCAGCTTGACTTGAATCCTTTGTTTTACCTGCTCAGGGAAGTTCATTATGTTTGGAATCAACTAAAATTGGAAATGGTTTACTTTTATTTGATTTGATTTAAAAATCAAATCTTACGCTTGGAACTTGTTATAAAAATGGGATTTGAAGTGATTTGGAAATCAATTCTTATGTTTGGAACTCATTAAAATTGGAATTGAATTGATTTGATTTTTATTATTTTACATTTTTACACTTATTTGAGGTAAAAGGAAAAAGTTTGGTTAGTGTAAAATAGTTTACTTACTTAAAATTAAATGCTAACAAATCCTACCAAATTTGAAATGATTTCTTAATTTGAATCAATGAAATCCATGGGGTTTTAGAAATCAAATCATTTCCTATTTTTTTAACATTCCAAACATAAGAATTGATTTACAGATCAAATCAAATCCTTTTTTTTTATACATTTCTAAAACACTTGTTTATTTTTGACTGGGCAGATTATCCTATTTTGACTGATTATATTGTATGCTAACTTGATGTAGGATATTACTCAGTCTTCCTTTCCACTTGTGGGCTCAACTCCTCCTCCGTCTTCAAAGAATGAAGATTCTTCCATCACTCCTCCAGAAGCTTGGGGTGGTGAGAGGTTAACTGATAAATATACTTACCCACGTCAGCCTGTCAATGTACCATCTCGTTTTGGGATGTTGGGTTCTGGTGGTCAGACAGCAGGATCAATGTTTTCTGGATTGCAGGATACATCCTTATCAATGGGTATCAGTTCCTATACGAGTTCAAACCTAAGTTATGCCAATTTACGTGCCAAGGATGTCTCTACAAGCCAGGAGACTTCATTGGGGTTTACTGATAACTTGTTTTCTACTTCTTTGCCTTTGTCCATCAGTACTAAAACCAGCCTTGGACAGGCAACCATTGATTCCCCAAGAATCCTTGATTCCCCAAGAATGTTATCTTTTCCTCGAAAATTTTCTACTTATGCAGAAAGAATAAGCACTACATCTACCTTCAGTGATGGAGTATCCCTTTCAGTTGGTTCACCCAAGATTAAGAAATCAGGAGCAGAAACCAGAGAAGAACTTCTGAATAGCTTGCTGTTGAAGTCTGATATATATGCTACAACAGAATCAGGCTCTCTACCACTGACAAGTGTATGTTAATATATATAAATTGATTAAATCTAATGATTGCATGGCATATATACGTGTGTGCTTTTAAAAGGGAGTAAAACTTTTTTTCTCGGCTTTATCCTAGAATCTTCCACTGTTGTGCTTCAGTCACGGAGTAAAGTACAGGCTATGTATGGGTTTCATTGATATAGATTGTGTTAGTTCCAATGTTTTTCGGATTACAAATTAGTTATAGAATCCATTATGATAATCTGTTAATACATATTTATGTTTGTGGCTCTAGTATTTTTGTTATTGATTTGTCAAATTTATGATAGGGAGTAATCTCACAACAGAAAGCATCACAATCAGATCTGTCAGATGCACAACAAGGATCTTCATTTACGCTTCAGCTTTTTCAACGGACACTGGAAGAAACTCTAGATTCCTTTCAGAAATCCATACACGAGGATATGAGAAACCTTCATATTGAAATCTTAAGACAGTTTCATCTGCAAGAGGTGTGCATCTGAAATTAGTGATGGTGATTTTCTATTTTTTTTTAATTCTTCTCTAATTAGTTGTCTTATTCATCAGATGGAAATGTCAACCGTGATGAAGTCAATACTGGAAAACCAAGCTGAGTTGATGAAAGAAGTTAAGTCTCTTCGTAAAGAAAACCAGCAGCTCAGACAAATGCTTTGATTGATGTGAATAAGGTTGCAACATTTTTCTTTGACAGAGTGCGTTTGTCCTATTTTATGGGATCTATTATTTCGTTTGCAAACTAGCGATTAACAATTCTTGTGGAATCTTGATTGCGTCTCTCAGCTTTTAGACGGGTTGGTTGAAGGAAAATATAATGGGAGTTGCTTGTTACTGGAATAGGGCATTGAAAATGTACAGATGTGATAATTTTATAATCATGGAAGCTATATGTTGGGTTGTCTATTTATGGCAGATTTTAAATTTGAGCTCTTGGCATGAGGCTACCCCTTCTAGATTTTTGCTCTAGGTGGCCCTCATCAGTCATGGTAACTTGCAATTTGCAAAGTTTACGGAACACTGGGTGGAAGGTTGAGCTGAACACAATTTTTACGTCTTGTTTGTCCGTGTTTTTACCCCAAAAATTGTATTTTTAATTCGAAAAACATTTATAGATTTTTATTTATTTATTTTACAATAACTGGATACAGTAGAAACTTAAAAAAAGATATTTTAATGCTTTTTCTCGAAAGTTGGAAGCAGTATTTTATTCAAAAAAGCTCATATTTCAATTCAAAATTTTTTTTTTGTTCTTTTTTAATAATTTCTCTTATTTTTTTAAAATAAGAAAAGTATGGACAAGTATATCATATCTAAAGTGTTAGTATAATGTGAAAAATCCCTACCTCAATATGAGAAAAAACCATTTATTGCAATTGGATGGATGCCTTTGTCCAAAGGGATAGTATCATAATAAAAGCCCAACAAGCTAGAACACTCAATTTGTCTTAATTCTAAGTCCTAACTGGAATTGATAGGAATAGGACTCAACAAATGAGTAGAATTAGAAGAACTTTGTCAAATATTGGCAGGCAAATCTTTGGATATATATTTTTTTTAAGTTAGAAATTATTTTTAAATTAAAGCTAAAAAAAAGAGAGCTTAAAAAAAATGTTAAAAGTTGTTTGATGATTATATAAAATTTATAGCTTAAAAGTTCATATTTCAAAAAAAAGTCCCTCTCTCTCCCTCTATATATATATATATGGGCTATGATGCACGGACACTGACACGGGACACGACACGCCGACACGTTAATTCTAAAAAATGGCATATTTCGACACGTTGGGACACGTTTTGATATTAAATAATATTTTTAATATATATAATATAATTTATATTTAATACATATAACAGTCCATAATAAGTCATAGAACCAATCAAATATTCAAATTTCATAACATAAATATATAAAAAAATAATTTTTCGTACATTGTTAATTTTTCATGTCAAATTTTATAACAGAAAAAATTTGATTTATAAATGATTTTTTTATTTTTAATTAATAAAATTAAATTAAGACTAAAAAAAAGTGTCCGAGCGTTGACCACGTGTCGGAAAAAGTTGACTGCGTGTCGGAAAAACGTGTCGAAAAATTGACCACATGTCCCAAAATATTGACTGAGTGTCGGACATGTGTCCGACACGCACAATTCAAAAAAATGATGAGTCCATGCTTTAGGGGGTGTTTGGTAGGAAGACTTTTTATAGATTTGTGGGAAACTGAGTTTGGGATTTTAATTTAGTCATGTTTGGTACATGGAATGCAAGAAAATTTCCAGGCAAATCGGATTCCAAGAATTCTTTTTTATGAGGAAGAATACCAACTCAAAATACCAAAAAATATGTGGTATTTTATAAATCCTGTCTGATGGAATCTGTTGCAATATTTTTGAGACTAAATTAACCCTGTCTCTTCGTTCTTCCTTTTCGTTCCGGGTTTTTCAACAACTTTCTTTCACTCTCTCTGTGTGTGGGTTCCTCACAATTCCAGTCTTCATCTTCATCTTCAATAGGTAATGTCTGGTAGCCCTTTCCTTATTAATAAATTTTCAAAAAGAGACGCAGAGAGTGAGACCCAATTACAAAGCATGAGACTTGATTCCACAGGAGGAGAAAATCTTCACAACTTGATTCCACAGGAGGAGAAAATCTTCACAAAACCCTATCTCATATTTTCATTGCACTGTACAATTTTGCTTTGCATGTATTAGTTGTAGAATATATCAAGAATTTATAACGTGGTTGAAGAAGATTAAAAGTTTGCAAATTTAGATTGTCTGAAGGTTAGTTTTGTAAAATGAGCCATATTCCTATTAATATTTTACAGTCAACCAAACATAACATCATAAAACTTAACCCAACATTCCCGACAATATTTTGGCCTACCAAACAGTTTTTTGGTAACATTCCCGACAAATTCATTTTCCTACTATATTCCTAGAAATCTTAATTAACTGATAAAAAAAAATTTCTCTTCTACCAAACGCCACCTTAGAGTCTATGGGAGTGTTTGTGGGGTTTTCTTTTAGATACCCAAGAAAGTGAGGATGGGTTTTTAAGATGACATGTTTGGTATTATACTATTATTTTTCAAAAAAATTACCCAGTAAAGTGAGATAGCTGGTAATCCATTTTATGTGTAAAACTTGGATAAAAATTATTGTTTAGAACCCCCCAAGGGTAGCTCAGTTGGCAACTGAGCTCCCAAGGGTTTGCTTGAGTCACGGGTTCAAACCCTGCCTCAAGGAAAATCTTTGGGGGACAGAAGAGGAAAGTGTTTCTTTCTCGGTTGGGGGATTATTCTCATCCTTCCTCCGGTAGCGAAGCTCAATGCACCCGCTGTTCCAATGAGGGGCTAGCCTACAGGGTCGTACCCCGAGGGCAAGGTGACTAGAGGAGGTTGAATGGGAATATCTCCGGGTTATACCAAAAAAAAATTATTGTTTAGAATACCACCCAAAGGGTGGTATTGTTGGATTGCTGGGAAAGTGGTTGAAGAAAAAGGTGACAGGACATTGCGTATTTGAAAAATGTGACAAAAATAATTCTACCAAAATGGTTGAAGAAAATACCAAAGTGGGGATATATTTATAATATCATACCAAATTTCTAGGAATATTTTATAATCAAACATAGACTCAGTAAATTTCACGCAATATTCCCAGTACCAAACAACTTTTTGATCACATTTTCAGAATTCTTATTTTTCTATCACATTCCTATTAATTGTGATTCCAGGATAAAAAAAATTTCTCCTCTACCAAACGCCCCTATGGCTTTCCATTTCAAAAAAACACATAATTCAAGAAAAGCTGATAAGAGCTTAAAAAAAGATCCTCTCATGAGCTTTTCGCTTTTAGCTTTTTTCGATATTATAAAAAAAAAGAATTTTTCATTATAAGAGTTTTTCTCAAAACTTGTTTGACCTAGTTTCTGCTTATAAGGAGAAGAAAAGCAAAAAATAAGAGGATCCAAATAGGTATTAGCCGTTTGGCAAATCTTTTTTTTAAACTAAAAAGTACTTTTAAGGTAAAGCTAAAGAAATAAAGCTAAAAGTTGTTTACTGATTATATAAAAATTTTAGCTTAAAAGTTTTTTAATTAAAAAAGTTGTTTATTTCAAAAAAAAGCTGATATAACTTAAAAAAGCTCCTCCAAGGAGTTTTTGACTTTTAGCTTTTTTCTTCCTTACAAAAAAAATATCTTTTTGTTATAAGAGCTTTTGTAAAAACTTATTTGACCTAACTTTCCAAACAGACACTAGGCGGTCACTAGTTCATATAACACCATTAACATTGTCTTCACCTAATAGGTTTAAAAAAATTAATTTAAACTATTGGTTTTATATGAATATTAGATTTATTTTCTTTTCTTTTTTTGTGTATTTGCCTACTGTTGGGTTTTTTTTTTGGCTACTTCTTATTGTTAAACTTACGTTGCACTGATACCGACATGAGATATGACATGATATGACACTCTGACAAGTTAATTCTAAAAATATTAGATTTTAATAGTTAGGACACGTTTTGATATTAAATAATATTTTTAATATTTATAATAGAATTTACATTTAATACATATAGTAACTAATAATAAGTTGTATAATTAATCAAATATTCAAATTTTATAACATAAATATAAAACAAAAATAATAAAACATGCATAGACTAATATGATACTTTTATTAATTTTTTATTTCATAATTCTGATTACCCCTATGGGGTAAATGGTTTCTTTGCATCCCTATAATTATGGGGGGAAACCACATAAATATGAGATTAATATCAATTGAATGACATATAATTATTCAATCGTTTTCACAAATTAATAAGTTTACATAATAAACATATTGTTATTTAAATATTATTATTTTTTGGATAAATCCCTCCACGGGAGATAATATTGTTCGGAGAGGATACATGATTAAGGTTTTTTTTTTTGGTAATAGGATTAAGGCTTTAAATCCTTAAGGATAAGCATATTATTATTTAATTAATTTCTTTTATCAACTACAGTTAGTTGTAACCTTTGGTTAGCTAGTTTGTCTTTACTGATTTTTAACTATGGTTAGTTTAGTGTGTGATAAAGTTACTTTACTTTTCATTTCCCTTTAGCATAATTGACACTGTTGTTGCTTTTTTGAACGATATGTAAAGTTTTCCCTTTTTCTAAGGCTTGGGATTTTAGAGGGAAATGAGAGGAAGGAAATCCATCGGTGCGAGAGGGGAAAGAAGGGAAGGAAATTGAAGGGTATTCCTTTCCTTTGTTTGGAGGGTTAATGAGATATTTTTATAAATTTATTTTTTTAAAAAAATTAATATAATTATTATAATTTCAAAATAAATAAAATTTAAAATTTCTTTTATTTTTGTATTTTTCACACTACTAAAAAAGATCATATTTTTGATGAAATTTTTACAGAAATAAATTTTCTATCGAATTTTTTGACGGAATTTATTTTCCGTCAAAAGTTTTGAAAAAATGATATCTTAAATATTTTTGACAGAAAAAAATGTAGAAAATTTTGATGTAAACGTGTTCCGTTGAAAATTTTGAGGGAAATTTTTTTTTTTCCAAAAATTTCAAAAAATATGTTTCTATCAAATATTTTGTGGGAAATGTTTTCACGAAATTTAGATTCCGTAAATAATTTTGACAAAAATAATAATTTCCATCTAAATTTTTTCAGAAGTGTTTTTCGTCACAAATTTTTACAGAAAAATTTTTCGTTTAAAATTTTTGTTGGAAATGTGTTCCGTTGAAAATTTTGACGGAAATGTTATCTGACAAAATTTTTGACAGAATTGTTTTCCGTCGAATTTTTTTATGGAAATGTGTATTTTCAAAATTTTCGACTGAAATATTTTTCGTTGATAAGTTTAACTGAAATATTTCCATTGAAAGTTTGGACAGAATTTAGATTCTATCAATAATTTGGACTGAATCTTTTTTTCGTACAAAATTTATACCAGTGATTATGGCCAAATCTTATTTTGTCTCTAATTTCGTTGGACATTTTTTTTCGTCTTTATTTTCGACGTGAAATGATTTTCATCGAAAAATTTGTCACTATTTTCGAAGAAATATTTTTCGTCGATAAATTCTGTCTGTATTTGAGACTTTTATTATAATGTCACATTTAAAAATGATTCACATTTATGTAATTTTCACATTTTAATACTAAGGGTAGATAAGTAATTTTAAATATTTCTCCCTCAAATTCCCCAAATAGGAGGAGCTTTTATTTTAAGGGTGATAAGGGTTTTTGAAGATTTTACAAAAATTCCCAACTCTCTTCCCCAATTTTTTTAAACTCACAAACAAAAGGTTAATAAAACATTCCTCTCCCTTTCCTTTCCCTCTTAACATAACTCTGAAATAAAGCCTAAGAATCAATTCAAGAGATTGTTCAATGTTTCGATTATGGTTTCTTGTTATAAGATAGTATCAGGAGAAATTTGAGATGTGCTTGCCATTCCGTTCGTTCCTCTTATCTTCCTCTTCCATTTTTCCATGGCTTTCGATTCCAATTCCTTAATGAATGTTTGATCTGAAATCTAACATTCAATCATGAAATAATTGCAATGGGGAGAGCTATAGTTTTGTAGAGAGAGAAAAGGAGAGAGGGGGAATGAAGAGGAAGAAGTTAGGAAGCTAAGCTTTTACATAGCAGTGAGAAGCATTAAGAAAAGAGAGAACAATTTGTACAATGCATTGAGATCGATCTATGAAGACTCTATTAGAGATATAAAAAAATTATTAATGTTATCTCACTATCTTAAACTTTTGGCGGCTTGAATTGGTTCTTTAACTGATATCAGAGTCTCTGTGTACATGGTTGGATCCTCATCGCCCACCATTAAGTAATTTCACTACAAATAAAGTGGGGTGCTGAGGATCGAACCCGGTACTCCAAGGCTCTGATACCATATAAAGAATCATTTCAACCCAAAAACTTTGTCTTGGGTATCGGGTTCGATCCTCGCTACCCTACATTTTGTGTGTAGAATTTCTTAGCACATATAGGCTGGGGCTGATACATCACCCAGCCTAATGAACTCTTTTATAAATGGCGTGTTAGAAAAGTATATAAACCATTAATAGGTCTTCACTTAATAGTTTAAATTTTTTGAGTTGAATTGATCATTTACAGACTCAATCTTTGTGCGTGAGATCTTTGAGTTATGGCCCTAGCTCCCTCTTGTTGGCAACTTTCATTTGGAGTCTCTGATATTCCCCCATATTCATTCAACTTGTTAATTCAAAACCACTTATGGCCACTTTATACTTTTTTTTTTTAATTTTTTATGTTTTATTTTACAATTATTTTAATTTTAAAAATATTTGAAATTTTTACATTTCTGCCCCTTGATCGTATTGAACATGGTCAAAATCATGTATGCAGATAATCAACGTGTCCCAAAATATTGACCGCATGTCAGACTGCTAATATCTGACATGCATTTTTCTAAAAAATCGGTGCTTCCTAAGTTAAATCTATATTCAGATTGAGTGGTATCTCTTCAGGTGTCATTAGATCTAAGCCCCTAACACATGATTTGTATTTATATAAAAAAAATGCCATATGCTCTTTTTAGCTTCTCTGCAATTTGTTTCTTCAACTGTCTATATCTAATATTCTCATCTAATCTATTTTTTATATGAATATCATATAACACTGTTGAGAGTAGTGCAACTGCAACTGGTATTAAATTTATTTTCTTTACATCCACGACTCTTACTTTAACAGACCATGGCACCTTAAATTTTCTTTATTCATTTACCAAGCTTAAATGTTTAGATTTTTTTTTTCTTGGCTCTTTTAAGGTACCATTTTTTTTCTTGGACGACCTTCCATACATGTTTTTGGAGCTGTGGTGTTCATTTATCATCAAACAATGAAATTTGAAATGTCTATATTTGTATTTGTTGTATTATATTTTATTTATTTTTCCCCCTCTAAATTCCAAATTATAAGTTGTATTTATCTGCAGATCAAAATTTATGCTTAGTGAATAAAAGAACCATTCATCGTTATGTCTTTTTAAATTGAATGAAACATAATTTTTGAATGAAACAAGGATCACCATTTTTGAATGATGCAAAATTTAGTTGTTAAATCAATCATGATTTTTGAATGATGATACGTATAATGGGATAGGATATTTTAATACCCAAGTTATGTTACACCCATGTGACACCCAATCAATCTCACCGTTAGATCGCTTATGTTGATCCAACGGTTATATTTATTTTCATCTTTGTATGGTAATGATTTTTCAAATTTAATATTTTATATTTATTTCTACCTTTGTATGGTGATGATTTCTCATATTTAATGCTTTCACTTTAAATTTGGGAAATCATGACCATACAAAGGTAGAAATAAATATAACCGTTAGATCAACATAAGGGATCTAACGGTGAGATGGACTGGGTGTCACATAGGTGTAACATAACTTGGGTGTCAGAATATCTTATCCCTACGTATAATATAGATGATAAAATTCATGTTAATTTTTTCAGAATCATTTATCCCCTTATTAAATTTTTGAATTAGGAAGTAAGTGATAAAAAACTTTAAATTATGAGTGTAAATAATTCAAAAATTTGAGAATGAGATAAGTTATTCTAGAAAAAATTTACAAATAAAATTTTAAAATTTCCCCTAAATTCCTTGTTTCTTATTATGTTTTGGAATAAGAATTATTAATTAAAACTTACAAATTGGATTTGCTGAGTTCGATTTCAAAGAATGGAATGTCAATGAAACGTCATTTCGAACATTTGTGAAATACTCATTTTTTTAAAATATATTTTACATAATGTTATTCAAACCGGCTAGGTCATTAATCCGTTCAACCAGTTGGTCATTAGTTCAACAGCATACCAGATAATATATGCAATTCTATAATTTATATTAAAAAATTATAAACATATTCAAATATCTAAAAAAATGGTAAGAATTTCAAATATTTTAATATAAAATAATAATCACACATTATTATCCAATAAAGAATCAAATGATCGCGATACAAGACTTGAGGTTTAGTAAACGACATCTCTAACTATAAATTAAATCAAAATTACCTGCATAGTGCATAATTGAGATAATATTAATGTTGTAAGTACATAACCTATGTAAATCAATAAGCAAAAAAATACTCAAATATGTTTATTATGATTTTTTTGAACTGGACTGGGTCACCGATTTTTATGAAAATAGGTCGGATCACATCAATTCTGATATATGGTTGTTCTATTGCTTCACCCGAATCGATTATATGACCGATTTATCGATTTTAGCAACGACCTGGCCGGATCTGTTCAATTATATTAATATTGATTCTGCCCATTGCATATTTTTAAAGAATACGGTACCATATAGTTTTCTTATTATATCTTTAATTAATGTATAAATTCACCTAAAGTACTCTTTTATAGTTTATTAAATATTAAATTTTATTTTACAATTATTATTATATCAATATCATAAAGCATATGACCATAATTATTCAACTAAATAAAAGGAAAAATACATAATTATTTTATTAAGTTGCTTGTAAATTAATCTTAAATATTACTTTAAACCTGAACGATTAGTATTATATATATGGGTAAAGAGTGTGTCATTTTAAAGATGTAAAATTGTGTCATTTTAAAGATGTAAAATTGTGTCATTTTAAGAGAGAGAAAGAGATAGAAAAAGGAGGAAAGAGAGTTGCAAAAAAATAAAGGTGTGGGTCCCACATCTTTGTGAGAGTAAAAAGATATAAATTGTGTCATTTAAAATTATAAACATTTTTTCCGATATATATATAAGAAAAAATTAAACTTTTTATTTTTCTTATTAGGATATTTATAATAGTTATTCTCGAGACTGTATAATTATTTGGGTTTTATAAGAGTTATGTTGTAGGAAAAAATGATTGTGTAATGTTATAGAGATTCATTTTGCATGCCAAATTTTTTTGTTTTTTGTTTGCTGCGGGCCCCACAAATGGTGTGAGTGTAAGAAAGTTTTTCTGGTCATGTTAAATGATAGATGATAAACCCTAATTATTTTCATGTTATTTTATTCTTAATTGTATCAAACTATGTAATTGGAACAAAATTCATATTCCAATTTAATGAAATTGCATTGTTTGCTTCAAATATTACATTAGAACCAAAAAGCAACTAGCGATAATAATAAGGTGAATAAATGGAATGAATATCAATTGCTAAAATAAAATAGCCGATTTGAGTTTTCAGTTCAATGCTTACATTCTGTGAGGTGGCAAAACAAAAAACCAATGATTAGGATGAGGACGAGGATGCATCAATCATCATAATTCGTAGTATTAGGAATTACGAACACAACTGTTTCAAGCAACTGACTGGGACACTACACCCTGCCAGCCACAGAGGAGAGAGAGAGAGTACCTTATAGTTATGCTTCTCTTATAGTTCTCTCCAACAACGCCAATTGGCCAAAACAAAATAAATAAATGGAATTAAA